>JAVJIF010008298.1:0-115234 GCA_038442645.1 Agave tequilana | reverse complement strand
TAATGGTGCATCAATCGGAACCATCGCGCACGACTGTCAAAGCCCAATGGAGACTGACGCGTGGAGCGTCGCTTTGGGAACCGTCGCAGACACGGTTTCCAACCGCCAGCGCCGGTTTTGCATAAAGAGCGTTAAAACGCCCAAGTCCAATGAAAAATTGACGCGTGGACAACTGCCTTGGAAAACAACGGATGACCCGGTTTCCCAAACGTCAGTGAAGACTTGACGTTCAATCGTCAGTGAAGACTTGACGGTCAAAGATCTCATAAATCTTTAAGTCAGGCTGCATCAAACGCAGACAGCAAAGTCGCGTCCGGCTGCATTAAACGCAGATGGGAAAGCCGCGTCTAAGAATACGCGTCACCATTCTCAAATAAAAGGCATCCACCCGCGCTTTAAAGGAGCGTCCACGTGACTCAAAGTCGTGTCCTTCAGCAAAACAATGCTGCGTCCCTCGCGTCTGCTCTATCTGCGTCCTGCTCAGCAAGACAAAATTCGCGTCTCACCCTGTGATTGACGCTGCGTCATCATCAAAAGGACTTAGTGAAATCTAAGTTCCTATTGAATGATGACCGCGTCTCACTCTATAGATCAATGCCGCGTCTCATCAAGAAGACTTAGAGTCTACGCCGCGTCTCATTGAAAGAACTTAGTCTTGCCTAAGTTCAATATTCACAGCCAGTGATCAGGGAGTTGAATTCATCCACAGCTAAACAAAGAAGATGGAAACAAAATTTCAAAAGAAACTTTTATTATATCGAAGATAGTAAAAGTGGATACAAAACACTCTAATAGAGTGTCCTCTTCTTTACAAAAAAAAAGGGAGGGAAGAAGGAGAAAAGGCTAAAAGTCTTGATCCGGCAAAGAACGAATACGTTCCTTGAGACGATGCATCTCGTGCTGACGTGCCTTTCTCAGCCTCCATCATGGCTTGGACCCGAAACTCCTCTTCAGATAAAAAGGGTTTTGCAGCCAGCTGTGCTTGCAAAGATTTCCAACCTGGAGGAATGAATGGTCTGGCTTTCTTCAGCCCGAGCCTTCGCAGTTGCTCCTCCAGCCTCTTCGGATGGTGACAAGCGTCCTCTCATTATCCGCAATCATGGCTTCCGCTTTAGCAATGGCCGACCGAGCATTGGTAATGGCGAGCTCTGCGTTTTGCCGGATGAACTCGGATTCCATTGAATCGTCAGCCAGTTTCTGACATTCAGCTTGGAGACGCTCGAGATTGCGGACCTCTTCAGCAACTTGTGCTTCCACATCCTGTCGCTCTCGTTCCTGGTTGGCTAAGAGCCTAGTCAAGATGACCTGGGCTTCTTGAGAAGAGCTAGCATGTCCAAAAGACTTCAGCTCTTCAGGTCACTTCCCAATCGCTCCACCAACAGCATACACGACTTAGCAAGCGAGGAGCCTCCAGTTAATTCGATGTTCCCGACCATGTTTCCAAGAAACGTCCGGCAAAATCAAAAGAGCTACGCCCAGACAGGAAAATCGATGCACGATCGCATCGCGTCAAGGAACTGCTGCACCGTCTTGCGTGTCAGGAAATCCATGGTATCATCACCCAAGGTACTCCCCGACCCCTTCTATCATGGGGAAAGGGGTGCAAGCCGGCTCTTTTTGCGCAAGAGTCGTGCTGACCGTCGATACGTCAAGAGCGAGACTGGCCACTGGCGCTTCCGGAGGTGTTGTCTCTGCAGGAACCTCCACAGCTAATGATGGAGTAGTAAGCGCAACCTCTTCAGAAGCTTCAGCCGAGACCTGAGCTGCGTGGCCTTCTGAAAGGTACCGACCGTCGGACTCGCATCTGAGCCCCCTCAGTCCTCTCTGCAAGTATTGTGACCTTAGCCACAAAGGAGAAAAGCGAAACATTTAAATATCAGAAACTTCCTTACCATCTGGGAGGTCCAGAGACGCCGAATCCTTGGGCAAATCCTGCGGAGTGGAAGTCTCCCTGGCTTCAATAGTAACCCCTTCACCCGGCAGAATGGGTCTTCCCCGGCTTTAGGGGTTGCCTCCTCTTCCGGCAAAGGAGAAGCCTCCCCGGCATCAGTAGTTGCCCTCGCTGGAGTTATCTCGGCAACCAAAGTCGTAGCCCCTTCTGGCTGGGTCAACTCTTGTACCATTTCCTCGATCTGCGAGGAGGGTGCAGCCTCGACATTCTCAGCCAATCCTGCAACATAAAAAAGGAGAATGTTAAAGCCTCCTCTTCAAAATTAAAAAGGGAAATTAGGCCAAAGGTGAAAAGAGTACCTCCCGCGGGAACAATCGCCGGCTGCGACACCGTTGATGACTCACCCCCGTACATTTCTTCCTCCGAGATATGGGAAAACTTTCTCGGATCAGGAAAACGGGTTCATCACCATAGTCAACCACGTCTTCAAACTCGCTTTCCCCTGAGAGTGAGGAAGACGATAGCGCCTCGCGCGAGACTTCTGCAACCGGAGCCTTGCCACCAATATCCCAGTGGTAGGACTGGGGTCAACTGCCCGAGGACTGGTAATGAAGACACAAGGCGACCCAGGTTGATGTAACTCATCTCTCCCTTCATGAGCAAGTAAAGACCCGGGTCGAACTGAAATCCCCGGAATATCGACATCTCCTCCACTCATGATGTCGACCTCTAGCTGCTCATCCTCATCAGCGGAGATGGCTCTGTCGACGAGCTCCCCTTCCTCCGCAGACCTACGGCTCTGCTGCTCGACCTAGGGGGACGGACTAAAGGAATATCCTCTTCAGCTATGTCTTCTTCCCTCGGTACCTCAACGACAGCAGGGATGTCTTCAGACGGGAGACTTCGGTTGTCAAGTCTCCCCGAAACCCCTTGGGAGCAGGTTCAGCAGTTGAAGCAGAGCGTTGACGACGCTTGCTCACCACCCCACGAGTCTTGCTGCTCGCTCGTGGCTCCGCCCTTACTGCCCGCGGCTCCCTTCCCGATCTTCTCCCGACCTCCTTCTGGGCCTTCAGGTACTGTTCGGTGAGTTTCGAGGGCTTATCAGACTCTGACCTTGCCTCGAGACTTGCATTAATACTCTCAATACATGAAGACCCCGGAGCAAAGTCCGGTGACTGGTTAACCTGAGAGTACCAGGTGCAGAAGCTGAAACTCATGCGGCACTTGGGCCCCTCGATAGGTAGACGGAAAGTTGCTCCCGTCCCTCCGGCCACACTGTGGACCAAGCCCGAGCACCTTCGAACAAGTTCCCTTCGAAGGCGAGTCGAGCGTTGGGATTCCCGACGTAGAGTTGATCGTAGCCGAACTGTCGAACGAAACGATTCGGCATGTACGGCTCGATGGTGCATGAAGTCCCTGCCGGAAAAGCACATATCCGGGTCGGATATTGATCAACCACCAAAAGGCTCCCATAGACAACCTCGTGAAGCCATCTGAGCCCGCGAAATCAGTACATAGATCCCCGGAAGATGCACCAGGGATCTCGGGGAAGCAGCGATTGATCTGGTAATTCGCGGGATCTGAAAGTCGCTTCCGGACGTAATATATATAAACGTCACTCCACCTCGAACCCTCCAACCGCTGTACAAAAGGGACGGAACTCTCCCTCCAACGCACCGCCGTCATCAAAGAAGGGCAGTGCATCACGTACCAAGCCAGAAGGTACGTATAAGGCAGCTCGATCCGAGGGTTAGGACGCTTCACCGTCAGATTCCCCTCTGAGTCGACATACGGCTTGCCGTGGGAGTCGGTAGTTTTCGGCGCCTCGCAGAAACTCTTGTTTAGCGCCCGCAACCCGCTCTGAATACCAGCCACCATGGCCGGGAGAAGGGCTATAGGGTTGCTATGAGCCAGGAGCACCGCCGGGTACACCACGTCAGCAACAATAACTTCATGTGGCAACGTGGGCACCACACAACGCTTCAGCCACAGCATCAAGAAGCCTGCCAACAGTGCCCTATCGGAGATAGGGGTCCGGGCTTGATGGTGGAAGCTTTCAAAAACCAGGTCAGGGTCGAAACCGTCCTCGTTCGAGACCGTGGTGTAGAAACCTTCAGAAGCCTGGTCGATCCTGTCTTCAATCCCTGTCGGAACTGGGAACCAGTCGGGTTATCAGAGTATCTTTACTATCGATACCATTAAATAAGTAACTGGCCAAGACAGTTGCTTGACTCCCTGCCTGCGGCGCCAGGTGGTTATCTGACCACAAATGTGGAAGTGACACATCACTTCCCAATAAGTCTCGTACACCCCAGGAAAGTCTTTCTTCAAGTGGTGGAGCTCCTTAGTGGTCGGGGACATATTCCTCATATGGGATATCCCCTGTTGATAGCCCCGAGACCTCATGTAGCTAGTGCATTGCAAGGCCCATCTCTCCGACCGGGGTAAAGAACGTCCCCGTCAGCGGATTGTAGCGCTCCAGGATCCCGAAAAAGTTATGAGAGCCTGGTGGGATAACCCATTGTACGGCCCTGACCGCCACGTACAGTCCCACGTGCTGTAGCAGATCCCCAAGATCGGTGAGGACGAAAACTACCATTCTGCCCACCAGTAGTTCTCCGTGGAATGGACCCACCCGGGCGCACGGAACCCGACCGGATAATCACCCTCCGCTTCCATGAACGCGTTGAGGAAGGTAGTGCCAAGTTGTGGTATCTCCCCGCCGGAACCTCAGACTTGCGCGACCCAGGGAATAGGCGAGAACCGACCTGTCATGGCTATCATGACGATGCACTTTATGGGAACCCAAATCCGCCGAGGGTAATCTCGGGACATATCGAGAAATGTCCCATTCCATCTTCCGAGGGACGGACATGTGCTGGAAGTAGGACAGCGGGAACATCCTCTCCATGTCCGGAAGAAAGAATCTTCCACCCTTTATCTGACGGAGCCATTTATAAGTTCCGTCATACACACGATAGCCGCGTCGTCGATACGATCTCCGAAGAAGAAGGCAGGCTTTCCAACTTGACGTGAGCAAACCGTTGTGAATGCCGCATCGGTCATAAGTACCCGAAGAGTTTCATGTCAACATTAGAGAGCCTCTCCTTGCGAGCCGGCGACTTGTCAGCAGTCACAGGGCAGTCCTTCGTAGCACAAAGGTCAAGTCCTGGTCAGCACCACCTACATGTCCAAAGTGGCGCGTCTTGGCGAGTGAGGCAGGAGTACGGGACACTGCAAAAGGAAAAGACACTTAGTTAGATACTTTATATGCTAAGTGTTCCTAACCCAAACGCGGAAGAGATACTGGACGCAGGAGTATCAAAACCGCGTCCAGACCTGCAAGTCCGCGTCCAAACGCAGAAGAGATACTGGACGCAGGAGTTATCAAATCCGCGTCCAGACCTGCGAAACCGCGTCCAAACGCAGAAGAGATACTGGACGCAGGAATTATTAAAATCCGCGTCCAGACTGCAGGATCCGCGTCTCCACCACATTCTCCTTGATGTCACGTCTGGGGTGCGAAAAGAAGGGAGTTATCCACCTTAACCCTTCCATCACCATAATCGCCAGAAGTTAAGGAGAGTAACTCCCTTCCTTTCACATCCCAGATATCTAAGTGCTTGAACTCGGACGCCAGATTCATCAAAATCAGCAGCTGATGAAACAGAACGCAAGGATCAAATCCGCGTTCTGTAAACCAAGTCCGCGTCTGAACTCTTCACAATTAGAAATATTCTAAGTGAAGAATCTGAAGCGCAGGACACAATGGCGCGAGGGTCCAAACCCGCGCCACGGTTATCAACTCAAAGACTGCGTTTGAGACCGCGTCTGAGAATCAAACACGAGTTATATTTTGTGTTCTTAGGGTTCTATGAGCCTCTGTTAATGGCGAAATCCATGCCTAAAAGGCATTATACCTGGGAAGCAGCGTCCTGCGCAGAAGAAGCGCCCCTCCGGGCCTCGTCGACGGTCGCCCGTGAAGAAGATGCGGTTGGCTTGGTCTTGGGTGTCATCTTTAATTCCAGTAAATGGAGATGAATAGTTCAAAAGTCCAGTAATGGAGATGAACAGTTCAAACAGAGGAAGAAGAGAAACTCTCTTTCTTGAGCAAGTGCGTTCGGAGAAGAAGAGGTATCTCTCTAACTGTGGCTATTTATAGGCACAAGGATTCGCGAAGATACGCAGCGTGTGGCCCGATAAGACGCAACGATACGCGGCGTGTGGCCGATAGACGCTGCAGCGAGTCACCACCTGACGCGTGGAACCAAATCATCTTTGAACAGAGAAGATCATGCGCCACGGCTCCGCGGCGAGTCATCATTTGACACGTGGCGCGGTTCAGTTAATGAACCGGGAAATCCGCGCGCCAAAGGTGAAAATCCTGCCGGTTCTCCAGGCCAGCTGGCGGCGTAATCATGACACGGCACAGACTCGCACCCGACGGGCCATGTCTCTTCGATGGATATGCCCCATCAGCATCGCCATAAATGCGCCCAGACAATCGCGTCTATATTCAAAAGATGCGTCTCCCCGAAGTTCGCATCTTCAGCTGAAAATCGCGTCTGCCTATGAAGATCAGTCGCGTCTCCATTGCCAAAGGACGCACCCTTCAGAAATCGCGTCTTTACAGCAGTACCATCTCGGCTTTTTGAAAAGAACCTGCGTTCGGCTCCTGCTTCTGCAAAATCAGTTCAACAGTACACTGACGCAAGCAGACGACCAACCACTCCTGGCTTAAAGCACACTCGTGACAAGACTAAAAGCAATCGGGAGGTTTAGACTGTGCATCTAGACACTCAACATGATCAACTCTGGTGGTTTCAAAGAGTTTCAACAGTACACTCACGAAGACCAAAGGATAAGATCGAACCCGGAGCATCAACAGTCCAGTCACGAAGGTGAATTCAGCTAGAGTCCAAAGTATTTCGAAATCCGTCCCAGTTAACTGCGGAATATCGAAAACTTTGGAGGGGGTTCTGTAGGCTGTCCAAAAGTTACTGGAGGACAAGCCATTGAGAAGCAAAGTTTCAAGCTCTAGACGCGAGGGACTATCACCCGCGTCTTAGCATCAAGGCGCGTTGGCCCGCGTCTCAGCATCAAGGCGCGTTGGCCCGCGTCTCAGCATCAAGGCACGTTGGCACTATCACCCGCGTCTTAGCATCAAGGCGCGTCGGCTCGATACCGCGTCTCAGCATCAAGGTGCGTCGGCCTGGCACCCGCGCCTCAGTTAAACCATCCGGATTACGGGCCATTCACCGCACAAGTAGCGGGAAGTGGCCCTCATCGTGGAGCACTTTTAGGGAGCACGATCACCCCCTAAACCTCTAAAATAGTCCCGTCGCTATGAAGAAGGAGGACTTTTTTTTTGGGGGCGATCAGCATCAAGGTCAAACTTTGGCAATCAGCAACAAGAGGGCGACACGGAGAGAAAAGAAGCAGATCAACTCTTCAGCAAGTTCGCTGCGTACGAGCTAGCTTTCGCCTACCTTCTCTTCGAGAGTTTTGGTAGACAGAGCTGAGTTACTCTTCCTACCGGCCGAAGAGGAGATCCCAGAAGGACGGTCATCTGGTCAACGGAGAACAAGATTCACTCTCCACCGCCACACGAAGAACCAGCATTAAACAAAGGGGGAATTCAAGATTCAATATTCTCCCTCCCTGTAACCGGAAGGAACAGTTTTTGTTGTAATCCTTTTCATTTGATTCAAGGAAAACTTTTACCGCAAATTCTCGTCTCTCTCCTTTCCCGGGTCATACAACGTGCCCATAGGCGTGGGGCCCAGCAGCCCATCCTCTCTCAAGTGTCTCTGCCCCGACACACCAACAGCAACGCGACAGGCGCGTCTTGTTTCAACAGAGACGCCAGACGCGCGCTGAACAGCTGCGGCGCGAGAAACCGCGTCCCTGAAGCCTGCGTCTAGGCTGTACAGCACATGGATGCCTCCCGTCTTCGACGTTGCGAGGCTAATCTTTTCAACCCCCCTCCCATGGATTTGAGAGATTATCTGACGAAGAAAAGAAGTGCCAATCAGGCCACTTCGTCGTGTTGCTGCCAACGGCTCATCCATATGCTTTCTGAGTGCCGTTGCGGATCAGGCGTACACCAGCAGTCTTTAGTCAGACAGCTGACCCTGATTCCCCCGTCAGCTAAAAGAAGACGCTCCCACAGAAGGAGAACCTTCTCTGACGTTAAGTACCCGGAGCTCACTGCGAATATGACAAGCAGGAGGAAGGGAAAACAACTTGCAGTCAGCTCAGATGAGTCCGAGTCTGACTCTGAACCGGAGGGGGTGTATCGACACATCGCACCCGGACGGGGGCCATTCTCCCAATTGACTATAATGCCTTAGCCCACGGCGTTGAAGTGAACGATTCTCACTCCACCGTAGCGGAATCTAGGGCTTCGAACTCTTCCGTCGAGAAAGAGAGACCTCCGCCTACATGACAGGCACTCTGAGGAGACGGCTAGACGTTTAGAGCAGATCCAGAGGCGCAAATGGATATGATTCTTTCTCAGCAGGAATCTATCAACTCCCTCAAGCAGGCGGTTGTTGAACAGCTGCTCGAAGACAGGAGGAGATCTCCTCCTAAAAAGTCAAAGGGCAAAGGGAGAAAGGGAGAAAGCTCATCTTCTGAACCTTCTGAGGAGACGCGGCAATCTACTTCCAGTTCGTCCAAACCCGCGTCGCAAGTAAAGGGCGACCAAGACCAGGGAAAGGCTCATGCTAAAAAAATGAGTCAACTGGAGCGACGCCTCGAGGCCCTTGCCAATCGCAAAGACCTCCAAGAAGTGGGAGTGGTCCGGCCCTAACCGGCTGAATGGGACTTGGTTCCGTACCCGCCCAAGTTCAAAGCTCCAACTCTTCAAGCCTTTGATGGGAAGGGGTCACCCAACCAGCACATCTATTACTTCAAATCCAAACCGGGAATGTAGTAGATAATGACGCCATCCTGGCACGCCTGTTCATCGGCACCCTGAAAGGGTTGGCTTTGAATGGTTTATGAAGCTCCCGGAAAGTTCTATCAAGAACTGGGGCAATCTGGAGAAGCTGTTCTTAACACGCTTCTTCGAAGATGACTCCGAAGTCACGATGCCAACCCTTTTGGCTACCAAACAGCGAAAAGGGGAGTCCGTCAAATCTTTCGTGGAAAGATTTCGGAACATGGCACTCCCGGTGTCCAAGCGGTATGACCCAGGCCACCCTGGTAGAAACATGCCGCCACAATCTCCAAACCTCACTCCTTGCTCAAATAGGAGTTGCTGAAAGCCGCACCTGGAAACAATTGGTCCAACAAGGTGAACAGGCTGAGGAGATTGTTGCCCGCGTCAGAGCGGAAGAAGGTAAGCCCAGGCCTGAGAGGTCAACGAGGCGTGCGCCGGACACATCCCTCCAAACAAAGCGGAAGGAAATTTGGCAACAGAGATCAAATCTCCCGCAAACTCAATCAGGCAAGGCGAGTGGCTCTTCAAGCCAGCCACGCGCCAACAAGTAATATTCCTTCAAGGAGGAACATGTCGATTCGCTCTTTAAACTACTCAACAAGAGCAACCGACTGAAGCTCCCTGAAGCTCGACGCCCAGAGGAAGTCGGCAAGACCGACAATCCCAACTACTGCATGTATCACAGGATGTTGGGACACCCCACTAAAAGCTGCTACGTCTTCAAGGACATCCTTCAAGCTCTGATTGACGCGGAGGTGTTAAAGCTCCGACCAGAGCAGAAGAAGGTGACGGCCAACGTGACGTCAGTTCTCTAGTTCGGAAGACAACCTCCGACACCCTCTGGAGTAGTCCCTATCCCAAGGGGAGAGCTGAGAGTGGTCAACACAGACCCTCACCAGCAGCAAGAGAAAGCTTGGTACCCGTCCCTACACCTCAAGGGGAATTATGTGGGTCCACCCTGACCTTGTCAATGAACAGCAATGGACTACTTGACCAACAGGAAATCCAAAGGCAAGGCAAAAGCCTCATCCTGCAATGTGGTGGGTGCCTCCTCTCGAGAAGCGGAGACTGATATCCCTTCACTGACCGACTCAGAGGAGGAAACGATAGTCTTGGCCGCAGAGCCCAACCAACCGATGACGGGAACCCGTTCAGGACGGCGTACTTGAAACAGTACGGCGAGACGGCGGTAGCCCCTCCACAACCAACTGCGGAGCCAGTCAGGCCCTCCACAAAGCCACCTGTGGAGAAGCAAACGAGGACTCGATTTTCTCGAGCCCTTCAAAAGGGCATCGCGGAGGATCCACGGCACCTTACCGCTTTGATGTCCTGGCCCAGTTGGCCAACATTCTGGCACGCATTACCTTGTATGAACTCCTTAGACTATGAAGTCGACCAGGGAAGCTCTGCAAGAAGCTCTGGCAAATGCTGATGTCTTTATGACCCAGGTGCCGAAGGAGGAAGATGTAGAGGATTGCCTCCACACCTCCCAGAATGCCCCCTGCATCACCTTCACAGCAGATGATAAGCAGGTTAAAGGGAAGCATGATCGACCCCTGTACTTCACAGGGTATATTGGATCGTCTGAGGTGAACCGCATCCAGGTAGACCCAGGGTCCGCATTGAGCATATGCCTCGCCGGGTCATGCAGCATCTCGTCATTCCTATCCATCGGTTGAGCCCTACTCAGACGACTATCTATGGGTTCAATGCCAACCAAACCCGTCCGATGGGGAAAATCAAGCTCAGTGTCAGATTGGGAACCTCAAGTCGGAAGTGACATGCTACATCATCGACGCCGACACTTCCTACAATCTATTGCTGGGACGACCGTGGATTCACCGCAACTCCATCGTTCCCTCCACTCTCCACCAAGTCATGAAGTACATTGACGGGAGTGGAAATGTGCAGACGTTGATCGCCGAAAGGCATCCGTTCAAAGGGGTCGAGAATTATTTCACCGACTCTTTGCTATACCAAGATCCGGTGGAGATGGATGAAGCCCCACAACCAGAGGAACCAGACTCTGGTAATGAGGCTGACACTGAGCCTGAGAAAGAAGAGTGCCTGTGGGAGTTAGAACCACTTGTAACGGGCACTAATAAGCCCGATGTCGATAATACCACCGATGATGTAGGCGGTTAGTATATTAATGAAGATTTAGATTTTGCGTATTTTTCTGTGTGTGCTTCTGATTCAATACCGTCAGATACTAGCACTGATATAGATGACAATCTCTGGTCGGCAATGGGTGCCTTGACATCATTGCATGTACCAGTGAAATCGTCCTTCGAGACATACCAAGACAATGGTAATGCGCAAGAATCTATCTTCATGGTTCCAGCAAGACGGAAAGGCCAAAAACCAATTCTTTTGGGCGGATCTCGTCTGAACCAACGCCCCGCGACGAATCGGAAGGTGAGGAAGAATTACCTCAGTTCGATCATTATGAACCAAAAGCACTCAAAATGATGAGATGCATGGGGTACGACTGACCAACAAACCCGGGTTGAACTTCGGCAAAGAAGGAGGACGTTGCTTCAATCCTTTGTGCCAAAAGGAAGGCCCCCCCGATTATTCATCGTCGGACGCGCCGGGGGTTGGGCTATGTATCAACTCCGGTCCCATCAGCCTTCGATTCTCAAGAATCGTCGAGTAACGATTACTCTTCAGACACATCATCTTGGGAGTCAGATGTCAGTGTCGGCAACATCTTCAAGAACTTTCAGTGAACATGATTTCGATAAGCCACCTGGAAGATGGAAATGAAGAAATGATCCAATCCGATACAGATCCTTGGATCAAATATTTAAATGCTCTTTGGGATACCCGCTTTGAACAGCGCGAGCCACCCACAGAAGACAAGGTGTTCAGATCAAACTAGGAGATGAGGCTAACCCTAAGCCCATCTTCATAAGTGACGGCCTGTCACCTTCGGAGAAGAAGGATCTAATATCTCTTGTACAAGAGTATATAGACGTCTTCACCTGGAGTTATGAGGACATGCCAGGACTCGATCCTCAAGTGGCTATGCACCGCCTCAACATCAATCCGGACGTAAAGCCTGTCAAACAACAGCAGCGACGGTTTCGTCCAGAAATAATGGAGGCAATTCAATCAGAAGTCAGAAAACTTATTGATTCTGGCTTCATCAGGGAGAACAACATCCCGACTGGGTAGCCAACATCGTCCCTGTCCAAAAAGAACAGAAAGATCTGGATTTGCATCGACTTCCGCGACCTAAACGAGGCTTGCCCCAAGGACGAATTCCCATTGCCGATCACAGATGTCATGATTGACAATACTTGTGGATTCGAACGAATGTCCTTCATGGACGGATTCTCAGGATACAATCAAATCAAAATGTATCCTGATGACGAAAAGCATACCTCCTTCAGAACACCTCTAGGGGTATATTGCTACACCGTCATGCCCTTCGGACTGAAAATGCAGGGGCAACATACCAAAGGGCCATGAACGCCATTTTCCATCAGCAGATACGCAAAACGGTGGAATGTTATGTTGATGATATCGCGGTAAAAAGCCGCGCTAAAGGTGATCACATAGCTGATCTAAAAGTTGTCTTCGACATCATGCGGGCCCATCAGTTGAGATGAAACCCAACAAATCCTTCCTGGGGGTGGCCAGCGGCAAATTCCTCGGGTTCGTCATAACATCCACCGGAATTCACTTGGACCCGGAAAAGGTTCGCGCTATCCAGGAGATGCAACCTCCGAGGAATCTCAGGGAACTCAGAGGATTGCAGGGACGATTGGCGTACATCTGCAGGTTTATCTCGAACCTCTCCGGAAGATGCCAACCCTTTGCTAAGCTAATGAAGAAGGGTGTCTCATTCATTTGGTATGACGCTTGCCAACAAGCGTTCGAGGAAATCAAGCAATACCTCACCCAACCACCAGTCCTTGCAGCTCCAGTATCCGAAAGCCTTTCTGGTGTACGTCCGAGCAATGGATCATTCTTTGGGAGCTCTACTAGCTCAGAATGACGATCAGGGACGTGAGTAAGCAATCTACTATCTGAGTAGAACAATGATCGGAGCCGAACATCGGTATAACCTGATTGAGAAGGAATGTTTGGCACTGGTGTTCGCTATCCAGAAAATGCGACACTATCTGGTAGGCCAAACTATAAACGTCATCTCAAAAGTCAACCCCCTGAGGTTACTTATGACTAAACCTTCATCGCTAAATGGCCGATTGGCAAAATGGGCCATATTGCTCTCCCAATATGAGATGCGCTTTTTACCACAAAAGGCCATTAAGGGTCAAGCGGTAGCGGATTTCCTGGCTGAGCACCCAGATCCGAGGGCAGCCAAAGTCTACGAGGATCTCCCAGATGAAGTTGCTGAAGTCTGCCTGACTCAGACATCGTTCGAAAGTCAAGTATGGCAACTTTTCTTCGACGGTGCATCAAGAACAAGCACAAAGGGACACGTAGTAGCGGGGGTAGGAGTAGTACTCGTATCCCCATAAAATTATGTGATTCCCTGAGCTGTCTCATTAACTGAGCCTTGTTCCAACAATGTGGCGGAATACAACGCTCTTTTGATTGGGATGCAATTCGCCGACGAGCTTGGCGTTAAAAATCTCGAGGCATACGGTGACTCTAAACTCATCGTCAGCCAAGTTCGCGGGGAGTACGAAGTCAGATATGAAGACTTAGTACCTTACCACAACGCAACTATCCGCATGGCCGAGGGATTTACAAGCTTCTACATCGACCATGTACCGCGCAGGCAAAATGCGCACGCAGATGCACTCGCATCCCTGGCTGCCTCCTTAGCTCTTCCAGCCGGAGCAATGGAGAATATAGTCTACAGCCATGACCTGTATTGCCCGAGAAATGCTCTCGAGGATTATCAGGAGTCAACGGGAGGTCGTCACCGCGAAGAAGCACTTGAAGCATCAACCGGTCCAGAGCCTAGAGACTGGCGATTCCCCTATATTGATTTCGTCTTATACGGCATCCTGCCTGAAGACATCAAAGAGGCGGCTGCCATTCGAAGGAAAGCCCCAAATTCTATTATAATGCGACTACGCGAACATTGTATCGTCGATCGCATGACGGGGTCTTACTCCGGTGCCTCTCACCAAAAGAAGCCCAAGAGATATTGAGGGAAGCCCACGATGGTATGTGTGGAGCCCATCAACCTGGCCCGAAACTGGCACATCGACTCCAGAGATTGGGTTACTATTGGCCCAAGATGATTGCTGACGCCGTCACCTATGCTAAAAGGTGTCATGCTTGCCAAGTGCATGGGGATTTCATCCATCAAGCACCAGGGTACCTCCACTCTACGACCTCTACTTGGCCATTTGAAATGTGGGGGATGGATGTGGTTGGCCCTATCAGCCCACCATCATCAAAAGGACATCGGTTCATTCTGGCAATAACCGATTATTTCTCTAAGTGGGCTGAGGCCATTCCCTTGAAGGAAGTCAAGTCGTCGAACGTGATCAAGTTCGTGAAACACCACGTTATTACCGTTTTGGCGTACCTCGGCGAATTGTCCATGACAATGGGCCTCAGTTCATCAGCCAGGCTTTCCAGAGATTCTGCGCTAAGTTCAGAATCCAGAGTGTGTCCTCAACGCATACTATCCTGCCGCTAATGGCCTCGCGGAAGCTTTCAACAAGACCATTGGCAAGCTTCTTAAGAAGTTCGTCTCAAAAAGTCAACGTGATTGGGACGACAAGCTGGGTGAATGCTTATGGGCTTACCGCACAACTGTGCGAACCCCAACTAAAGCTACGCCATTTTCTTTGGTATACGGGTGCGAAGCCGTCCTTCCACTCGAAATCCAGATTCCATCTCTACGCGTCGCCCTGACAGCGGAGATGACAACAGAGGAGAAGTATCGACAGCGACTCCAGGAATTGGAGGCCTTAGACGGTAAGCGTCTGCAGGCCCAACAGCAAATCGAGCTCTACCAGGCTCGAATTACCAAAGCCTTCAACAAGAAAGTTAAAATGCGAACTTTCAAGAAAGGCGATCTTGTCTTAGCCGTCAGAAGACCCATGGTAATGACGCACAAGACAAAAGGCAAATTTCAGCCCAAGTGGGAAGGACCATTTGTAGTAGAGTCAGTCTACTCAAATGGGTCATATCGCCTCATAACCTCGAATGGCGATACACTCATGATGCCGATCAATGGCAGGTTCCTGAAGAAATACTATCCTTAGATGGTATTCTCCCGTTGATCAAGTTAAAAGTACACCTCTGATCAAACATCCGACGCCTCCGACGGCTAAGGATAGAGGAAAATGTTGGCTTTTAAGCCCAACAGAAGTCTTCGACAACTCATCATGCTGAGGGGAATAGCATGGCTAGCCCAACTCAAACGGTAGTTGTAAAGGCACCTCAAATCCGTTGATAGCTGAGGGTTTGCTAAAAATCCTAAAGTGAACTTGGCTCCACTCTTTCCTCCAAAATCCCTTACCAATTCTCATCCACAGAATGGTAGGTCTACAAAATACAACCATTACTAAGTTAACACTATACCTCTGGTAATGAAACTTTTCAATATTCCTTGTCGAGTACAAGTTTTGTTTGTCAACTCTACACGGAGTATCAAATTTTCAAATTTGCCAAGTTAACACTACACCTCTGGCACTTCAAAATTTCACTTGTCAATTCTCACCAATAGAATGACAGGTCCTCAAAATTGCTCTTATCATGAAGCAATCTTTGTCAAGTTAATATCACACCTCTGACAAATTACTGTTAAAGTTTAACACCACACCTCTAAATAGTAATCAAGTTTCTGCCAGGTTAATATTACACCTCTGACAGTCACTCTTCTTCAGACTTCCATGTCGAAGCTGAAATGAATGATGCTAAGTTAACACCACACCTCTAGCATCCAAGTCATTGCTAAGTTCAACAATACACCTATGGCTTTGACCTTTTCCTCGACTTCCTTATCCAAGCCGAGATGACCAATGCTAAGTTCAACATTACACCTCTAGCATTACCCTCACTGTCAAGTTAAACATTACACCTATGACAGTGACACTTCTGAGTTAAGTTAATATCACACCTCTGACTCACATCCTTGTCAAGTTAACATTACACTTCTGACAAGGCCACTTTCAACCCGTTAAGTTAATACCACACCTCTAACGGTAACAAACTTTCCTAGATTCCCCACGAGTCTAGTCTCACTTGTTATTCTCTTCAACAGAATAACAAGTCTACCTAAAAAAAACATTGTTAGGTTAATACTACACCATCAACAGTGTTTCCATCAAATCCCCAGCTGAGCTCAATCAAGTTAATCCCAAACACTTGATAAAAGTTCATCCTCCCTGGGGGTACCAATTCTACTTGTCGCTTTCTCTTATAAAGTGGCAGGTCCACCAAAAATTACTTCATCTCTGTCAAGTTAATATTACACCTCTGACAGTATTGTGAGAGTTCCTGAAATAAGATCTTTCCCTACAAAGTTTGACTTATTAAAATTACCATCATAATTTTGACAAAGTCAAAGACTCTTTGCTTCTATGCGTCTAACTGAAGACAAAAAGTTCAAGACAATGAAAGAGGCAAAGAAAGAAAAGTGTCACTTTATTTATATCCAGGCATATGAAAGTGATACAAAAACGCTCTCTTATACAATAAGATTGAGTGTTACAGTCAAAAACGCTCTCTTATACAATAAGATTGAGTGTTACAATTAAGGGGTACAATGAAGTCCCTCTCTCTCTCTCAGAGGTTGCACTCACTCCTTAAAGCCGCATCTGATTCCAAGTGCGCAGTGTCTTGTGGCTACAATAGAAGCTGGTTACACCACGATGCATGATGTAAACATCGAAAGAGCCCTAGCTGACTAAGCTAAGAGCAATGGTGTTCTTGAGGTCTGGTGGCAGCAGAAAGTCCTGCAACCCTTCATTCATTAACATCTCTTTCCCCAGCAGGCCATCCAGCAGACATGGAGAGTCCTCGATGTCACTTCTAGAGTGGGAGAGGAAGAGGATCTTATCCGCCACCACAACCGCCGGAACCCCCTCGCCGCCATACTCACTCTGACCGTGACCAGCCCGCAAGCATGACGGGTGCGTCACGTCCAAAGAGATCTTGACGAGGGTTAAGTCCTCGTCAGGGACCGATATATTCCCTTGTGGACGACGAGGACCATAATATATTCCCTTGTGGACGAACATCGAACAAGTCCGCCGGCTAAGAGTATTCTTCCAGGGGCCCAGCGAACCTGAAAACGGACAATCGAGCCTACCTACAAGGAGTAAACAAGGGGGTTAGAAAATCTGGAACTTAGTGTACTTCAACAAAGAAAACTAAGTGACAGACGCGGCTATTATGGAGGACTTCAGACGCGGGAATGACCCGCGCAGTAAGTCAAACTGCCGCGCCAACAGAGACAGGCGCGAATCAGAACTGTGGAACACACAGGATTCAAACGCAGCCTCATCTTACGCCCGCGCCTAAAAGCACAAGACGCGAAAAACTTCAAACGCCGAAAACTGCCATCTCCCTGTAAAAAAAAAACAGGAGTTGCAAGATTCGGGTCTGAAAATTTCAGCCCAATTCGGAATTCATCCAAGTCAATGGCCTTAAAACGCGAGCCTCATGAGCAAAGCCGCGCTAAGTGCCAAGGATTTCAGCACTCGCGTCTAGAGAGGAAGTTGGCGGCGCAAGTTCCAGAAGGAATGCACCAACTCAGACTTCATGAGAAAATTTCAGATGACAATCTCTTCAGGAGATGCCAAAGTGCAAGTTTGGGTGGACTAAAGACGTCATGACGGGTCGGAATGGCATACCCGCAGAGGCCTCCGTCAAGAACAGATTTCTCTGCATCAGAACAGAGACATGAAAGGCGATCAAAGAGACGCTTCCGTCTGAAGAGACCAAACAGAAGCATGAAGGCTCTGGGTCATCTTCATTCACAGAGGCACCTTCATCCATGGAGGCAAACCCCTGATAGAGTCCTTGAAGGGAGAAGGCAGAGTCCCTCAGAGTACTCGTTCTCAAACAGAGCACGGTCTAAGCAGCCGCTGTTAAAGAGAGGGGGTGAGTCCTATTATAGGCAACTCCTGATAACGGTCATTAATGGTTCATTAATTAAAACCGCCGGCCTTAATGACCGCACGACTATCAAAGCCCAATGGGAGGCTGACGCGTGGAACGTCGCTTCGGGAAGCATCGCAGGCGCTGATCTCAAACCGTCAGCGCCGGTTTTGCATTAAAAGGGCATTAACGCCCAAGTCCAATGGAAAACCGACGCGTGGACAACTGCTTCGGGAAACAACGGATGACCGGGTTTCCCAATCGTCAGCGAAGACTTGACGTTCAAAGATCTCCTAAAATCTTTTAAGTCAGGCTGCATTAAACGCAGATAGGAAAGTCGCGTCCAAAGAACCGCGTCTCCTTTTTCAGATTGAAAGACATCCACCCGCGTTCCAGAAGAATGCCTGCGTCGCGTCCCTTCAGCAAACAATGCTGCGTCCCTCGCGTCTGCTTTATCTGCGTCTTTCTCAGCAAGACAAATTCGCGTTTCACTCTGTGATTGACGCTGCGTCTCATCAAAAGGACTTAGTGAAATCTAAGTTCCTATGGAATGATGACCGCGTCTCACCCTGTGATTGACGCCGCGTTTCATCAAAAGGACTTAGTTCTATCTAAGCTCCTATGGACGGATGACCGCGTATCACTCTATGGATCAATGCCGCGTCTCATCAAGAAGACTTTGAGTCGACGCCGCGTCTCATTGAAAGAACTTAGTCTTACCTAAGTTCAGTATTCGCAGCCAGTGATCAGGGAGTTGAATTCATCCACAGCTAAACAAAGAAGATGGAACAAAAACTTCAAAACTTTTATTATATCGAAAATAGTAAAAGTGGATACAAACACTCTAATAGAGTGTCCTCTTCTTTACAAAAAAAAGGGAAGAAGGGGAAAAGGCTAAAAGTCTTGATCCGGCAAAGAACGGATACGCTCCATGAGACGATGCATCTCGTGCTGACGTGCCTTCTCAGCCTCCATCATGGCTTGGACCCGCAGCTCCTCTTCAGATAAAAAGGGTTTTGCAGCCAGCTGTGCTCGCAGAGATTCCAACCTGGAGGAATGAATGGTCTGGCTTTCTTCAGCTCGTGCCTTCGCAGCTTGTTGCTCCTCCAGCCTCTTCCGGACGGTGGCAAGCGTCCTCTCATTATCCGCGATCATGGCTTTCGCCTTAGCGATGGCAGATCGAGCATTGGTATTGGCGAGCTCTGCGTTTTGCCGGATGAACTCGGATTCCATTGAATCATCAGCCAGTTTCTGACATTCAGCTTGGGAACGCTCGAGATTGCGGACCTCTTCAGCAACTTGTGCTTCCACCTCCTGTCGCTCTTGTTCCTGGGTGGCTAGGAGCCTAGTCAGGATGACCTGGGCTTCTTGAGAAGCACTAGCATTGTCCAAAGACTTCAGCTCTTTCAGGTCACTTCCCAATTGCTCCACCAACAGCAGACACGACTTGGCAAGCGAGGAGCCTCCGGTTAATTCGATGTTACCGGCCATGTTTCCAAGAAACGTCCGGGCAAAGTCAAAGGAGCTACGCCCAGACAGGATAAAATCGATGCACGACCGCATCGCGTCAAGGAACTGCTGCACCGTTTTGCGTGTCAGGATATCCATGGTATCATCACCCGAGGTACTCCCCGACCCCCCTTCTATCATGAAGAAAGGGGTGCAAGCTGGCTCTTTTTGCGCGAGAGTCGTGCTGACCGTCGATACGGCAAGAGCAAGAGTAGCCTCCGACGCTTCCGGAGGTGTTATCTCTGCAGGAACCTCCACAGCTAATGATGGAGTAGTAAGCGCAACCTCCTCAGAAGCTTCAATCGAGACCTGAGTTGTGTGGCCTTTTGGAAGGGTACCGACCGTCGGACTCTCCACCTGAGCCCCCTCAGTTCCCTCTGCAAGTTATCGCGACATTAGCCACAAAGGAGAAAAGCGAAACATTTAAAATATCAGAACTTCCTTACCATCTGGGAGGTCCAGAGATGTCGAATCCTCGGGCGAATCCTGCGGAGTGGAAGTCTCTCTGGCTTCAATAGTAACCTCTTCACCCTGCAGAGTGGGTTCTTCCCCAGTCTTAGGGGTTGCCTCCTCTTCCGGCAAAATGGAAGGCTCCCCAATTTCAGTAGTTGCCCCCTCTGGAGTTATCTCGGCAACTGAAGCCTCGATTCCTTCGGACTGGGTCAGCTCTTTTACCGTCTCCTCGATATGCGAGGAGATTACAGCTTCAATGTCCCCAGCCAACCCTGCAGCATAAAAGAAGAATGTTAAAACATCCTCTTCAAAATGAAAAGGGAAATTAGGTCAAAAGGTGAAAAGAGTACCTTCAGCGGGAATAATCGCCAGCTGTGATACCGTTGATGGCTCACCCCCGTATATTTCTTCCTCTGAGATGTGGGAGAACTTACTCGGATCAGGAAGAGCGGGTTCATCGCCGTAGTCGACCTCGTCTTCAAAATCGCTTTCCCCTGAGAGTGAGGAAGACGATAGCGCCACGCGCGAGACTTCTGCAGCCGGAGCCTTGCCACCAATTACCCCAGTGGTAGGACTGGGGTCAACTGCCCGAGGACTGGAGATGAAGACACAAGGCGACCCAGGTTGCTGTGCCTCATCTCTCCCTTCATGAGCAAGTAAAAACCCGGGTTGAACTGAAATCCCCGGAATATCGACATCTCCTCCACTCATGATGTCGACCTCTAGCTGCTCATCCTCGTCAGCGGTGGTGGCTCTGTCAACGAGCTCCCCTTCCTCCGCAGACCTACGGTCTCTGCTGCTCGACCTAGGGGCACGAACTAAATGAACATCCTCTTCAGCTATATCTTCTTCCCTCGGTACCTCAACGACAGCAGGGATGTCTTCGGATCGGGAGACTTCGGTTGTCAAGTCTCTCCGAACCTTCTTGGGAGCAGGTTCAGCAGTTGAAGCAGAGCGTTGA
Source organism: Agave tequilana (assembly GCA_038442645.1). Taxonomy (NCBI): domain Eukaryota; kingdom Viridiplantae; phylum Streptophyta; class Magnoliopsida; order Asparagales; family Asparagaceae; genus Agave; species Agave tequilana. Next base: position 94,429 of record JAVJIF010008298.1, on the reverse strand, counting down.
CGACGCTTGCTTACCACTTGTCGAGTCTTTGTTGCTCGTGGCTCCGCCCTTGCTGCTTGCGGCTCCTCCCTTGTTGGTCGCGGCTCCGCCCTTATTGCTCGTGGCTCCCTTCCCGATCTTCTCCCAACCTCCTTCTGGGCCTTCAGGTACTGGTCGGTGAGTTTCGAGTGTTTACCAGACTCTGACCTTGCTTCGAGATTTGCATTGATGCTCTCAATACATGAAGACGCCGGAACAAAGTCTGATGTCTGGATGGCTTGGAAATACCAAGTGCAGAAGCTGAAGCTCATACGGCACTTGGACCCCTCGATAGGTAGACGGAAAGTTGCTCCCGTCCCTACGGCCACACTGTAGTACCAAGCCCGAGCACCTTCGAACAAGTTCCCTTCGAAGGCGAGTCGAGCATTGGGATTCCCGACGTAGAGTTGATCGTAGCCGAACTGTCGAGCGAAACGATTCGGCATGTACGGCTCGATGGTGCATGAAGTCCCTTGCCGGAAAAGCACATATCCGGGCCGAATATTGATCAACCACCAGAAGACTCCCGCGGGCAACCTCGTGAAGCCATCTGAGCCCGCGGAATCAGTAAATAGATCCCCGAAAGATGCACCAGAGATCTCGGGGAAGCAGCGATTGAGCTGGTAATTCGCAGAATCTGAAAGTCGCTTCCAGACGTAATATATATAAAGATCACGCCAGCTCGAATCCTCCAACCGCTGTACAAAAGGGACGGAACTCTCCCTCCAACGCACCACCGTCATCAGAGAAGGGCAGTGCATCACGTACCAAGCCATGAGGTACGTATAAGGCAGCTCGATCCGAGGGTTGGGGCGCTTCACCGTCGGATTCCCCTCTGAGTCAACATACGGCTTGCCGTGGGAGTCGACAGTTTTCGGCGCCTCGCAGAAACTCTTGGTTAGCGCCCGCAACCCGCTCTGAATGCCAGCCGCCACGGCCGGGAGAAGGGCTATAGGGTTGCCATAAGCCAGGAGCACCGCCGGGTACACCACGTCAGCAACAATAGCTTCATGTGGCAGCGTGGGCACCACACAACGCTTCAGCCACAGCATCAAGAAGCCTGCCAACAGTGCCCTATTGGAGAAGGGGTCCGAGCTTGATGGTGGAAGCTTTCAAAAACCAGGTCAGGGTCGAAACCGTCCTCGTTCGAAACCGTGGTGTAGAAGCCTTCAGAAGCCTTCTCGATCCTGTCTTCAATCTCCCTGTCGGAATTGGGAGCCAGTCGGGTTATCGGATTGTCTTTATTATTGACATCGTTGAATAAGTAACTGGCCCAAGACAGTTGCTTGACTCCCTGCGACCTCCAGGCGGTTATCTGACCGCAAATGTGGAAGTGACACATCACTTCCCAGTAAGTCTCGTACACCCGAGGAAACTCTTTCTTCAAGAGGTGGAGCTCCTCATTGGTCGGGACATATTCCTCATAGGGAATGTCCCCCGTTGCCAGCCCCGAGACCTCATGTAGCTCGTGCAGTGCAAGGCCCATCTCTCCGACCGGGGTAAAGAATGTCCCCGTCAGAGGATTATAGCGCTCCAGGATCCCGAAAAAGTTATGAGAGCCTGGTGGGATACCCCACTGTACGGCCCTGACCGCCGGGTACAGTCCCACACGCTTTAGCAGATCCCCAAGATCGGTGAGAACGAAACCCACCATCCTGCCCCACCAGTAGTTCTCCGTGGAATGGACCCACCCGGGCGAACGGAACCCGACCGGATAATCACCCTCCGCTTCCATGAACGCGTTGAGGAAGGTAGTGCCAAGTTGTGGTATCTCTCCAACCGGAACCTCAGATTTGCGCGACCCAGGGAATAGGCCGAGAACCGACCTGTCATGGCTATCATGACGGTGTACTTTATGGGAACCTAAATCACCGAGAGTAATCTCAGGGACATATCGAGAAATGTCCCATTCCATCTTCCGAGGGACGGACATGTGCTGGAAGTAGGACAGCGGGAACATCCTCTCCATGTCCGGAAGAAAGAATCTTCCACCTTTTATCTGACGAAGCCATTTATAAGTTCCGTCATACACGATAGCCGCCATCGTTGATACGATCTCCGAAGAAGAAGGCAGGCTTCTCCAGCTTGACGTGAGCATCCGTTGTGAATGCTGCATCGGTCATAAGTACCCGAAGAGTTCTCATGTCAACATTAGAGAGCCTCTCCCTGCGATCCTGCGACTGGTCAGCAGTCACAGGGATAGTCCTTCGTAGCACAAAGGTCAAGTCCTGGTCAGCACCACTACATGTCCAAAGTGGCGCGTCTTGGCGAGTGAGGCAGAAGGATGGGGCACTGCAAAGAAAAGGACACTTAGTTAGATACTTTATTAGAAGCAAATGCTAAGTGTTCATAACCCAGACGCAGAAGAGATACTGGACGCAGGAATTATCAAATCCGCGTCCAGACCTGCGAAACCACGTCCAAACGCAGAAGAGATACTGGACGCAGGAATTATCAAATCCGCGTCCAGACCTGCGAAACCACGTCCAAACGCAGAAGAGATACTGAACGCAGGAATTATCAAACCCACGTCCAGACCTGCAGGATCCGCGTCTGAACCCTTCACAATTAGAAATATTCTAAGTGAAGAATCCGAAATGCAGGACCAATGGCGCGAGGGTCCAAACCCGCGCCTCGGTTATCAACTCAAAGATTGCGTCTGAGACCGCGTCTAAGAAGCAAACACGAGTTATATTTTGTGTTAAGGATTCTTAGGGTTCTATGAGCTTCCGTTAATGGCAAAATCCACGCCTAAAAGGCATTATACCTGGGAAAGCGACATCCTGCGCAGAGGAAGCGCCCCTCTGGACCTCGGCGACAGTCGCCCGTGAAGAAGAGGCGGTTGGCCTGGTCTTGGGAGCCATCTTTAATTCCAGTAAAAGGAGATGAATAGTTTAAAAGTCCAGTAATGGAGATGAACAGTTCAACAGAGGAAGAAGAGAACTCTCTTTCTTGAGCAAGTGCGTTCGGAGAAGAAAAGATGTCTCTCTGACTGTTGCCTTTTATAGGCACAAGGATTCGCAAAAGATACGCGGCGTATGGCCCGATAAAAGCTGCAGCGAATCATCACATGACACGTGGAACAAATCATCGCGAAGATCATGCGTCACGACTCCGCAGCGAGTCATCATCTGACACGTGGCGCGGTTCAGTTAATGAACCGGGAAGTCCGCGCGCCAAAAGGTGAAATCCTGTCGGTTCCCCAGGCCAGCTGGCGGCGTAATCATGACACGGCACAGATTCGCACCCAAGGGACGCACCTCTTCGATGGACATGCCCTGTTAGCATCTCCATAAATGCATTCGGAAAGTCGCGTCTCTCTACAAAGTCCGCGTCCGACCCAGCGGGCCCAACATCGCGTCTGCCTCATGGAAGATCGGGCGCGTTTCCATTGCCAAAGGACGCACCCTACAGAAATCACGTTTTTAAAGCAGTACCATCTTGGCTTTTCGAAAAGAACCTGCGTTCGACTTCCTGCTTCTGCAAAATCAGTTCAACAGTACACTGACGCAAGCAGACGACCAACCACTCCTGGCTTAAAGCACACCCGTGACAGACTAAAAGTAATCGGGGAGGTTTAGACTGTGCATCTAGACACTCAACATGATCAACTCTGGTGGCTTCAAGGAGTTCAAACAGTACACTCACGAAGACCAACTCCAGATAAAATCAAACCCGGAGCACTAACAGTCCAGTCATGAAAGCAATACGGCTAAAATCCAAAGTATTTCGAAATCCGTCCCAGTTAACTGCAGAATATCGAAAACTTTGGAGGGGGTTCTGTAGGCTGTCCAAAAGTTACTGGAGGACAAGCCATTGAAAAGCAAAGTTTCAAGCTCTAGACGCGAGGGACTAACACCCGCGTCTCAGCATCAAGGCGCGTTGGCTCGACACCCGCGTCTCAGCATCAAGGCGCGTTGGCTCGACACCCGCGTCTCAGCATCAAGGCGCGTTGGCTCGACACCCGCGTCTCAGCATCAAGGCGCGTCGGCCTGACACCCGCGTCTCAAGGGACCAATCACTGCCTACACGTAAGGGAAATCAGCCCCCATCGTGGCGTGTCTTTAGTAGGCACGTGGGTTAGTTACCGCCCATGTAGCGGGGAAGTTGACCCTCATTGTGGAGCGTTTTTAGGGGGCACATTCATCCCTGGCACCTCTATAAATAGCCCTGTTTGCTATGAAGAGGGGGAGAGGAGAGAATCAATCGGACGAAGAGAGACAGAGGGCGACAGAGAGAAAAGAAGCAGATCAACTCTTCAACAAGTTCGCTTTCGCCTACCTTCTCTTTTAGAGTTTTGGTAGACAGAGCTGTGTCACTCTTTCTACCGGCCGAAGAGGAGATCCCTGAAGGACGGTCATCTGGTCAACGGAGAACAAGATTCATTCTCCACCGCCACACGAAGAACCCAGCCTTAAACAATGGGGGAATTCAAGATTCAATATTCTCCCTCCCTTGTAACCGGAAGGAACAGTTTTTGTTGTAATTCTTTTCATTTGATTCAAGGAAAACTTTTACTGCAATTCTTGTCTTCTCCTTTTCCGGGTCATACAATATCTCCTTTGAGATCTGAAGATCAATAGTTGTTGATGGTGACATGTTTACCAAATAACTCGCATGATTCACTGCCTCTGCCCAAAATCTTTCTGACATGTTAGCCTGTAATCTGATACTGTGGGCACGCTCTGTGTCCGATTCATGCACTCTGCTATTCCGTTTTGTTCTGGTCGTCCTGAAATACTTAGCTGGTGTTTGATGTCCTTAATTGCTAAGTAGTCTTTGAATTTTTTGGAAGTGTATTTGCCTCGATTATTGAACCTCAAGACTTTTATCTTTCGTCCCGTCTAATTTTTCATCATAGTTTTCCACTCTTTGAACTTATAAAATACTTCTGATTTCTGCTTCAAGAAGTATACTAAAACTTTCTTTGAAAAATCATCCATGAAAGTAACATAGCACCTAACACCCCTAATGGATGCTACTGGCAATGATCCCCACACATCTGTGTGAATGAGTTCTAGAAGGCCCATTGTCTTGTGCTGTGATGTAGAGAAAGCTACTTTATGTTGCCTACCCATAATGCAAAATTTACAAAAATCAAGTTTCAATATTGGATAATTGGTAGAGCACTCTCTTTTGTGTAAGGCTTGAAGACCTCGCTCGCTCATGTGTGAAAGACGCATGAGCGAAAATCTTGTAATATCCTCCTTCTCTGTTGCTGCTAAAGCATCACCAACAATAATACTTCTTGTCAACTTATAAAAATTTGTTGTATGTTCTCTTTTGAGAATCATCATTGAGCTTAACTTTGATTTCTCCATTTGCACCAGAAAAATTGTACCCTCGAGCTTTCAAAACTTCTAATGAGAGAAGATTCTTCTTTAAATCTGGAACGTGTCAAACGTTCATGAGGGTTCGAACCTGTTGATCGTACAAGTGCATTACATGTTTTCATATTATAGGTGTTATATTTCTGCATTTATTCTTTAATAAACTCTGTTATTTAATGTATTTTTTATGTTTAATGGCGTCCCATGTAATTAAGGAAGAAAAGGGAGAGATTGACAGATTTATCCTATTAAATCCAGTAATTCAAAAGAAATAAGATCGATTCAAATCTGAAGGTTCTAGAAGCTATCTTATCTGAAAACTTGATATATCAGATAAGATAATATCATATAATTTCAAGAGAAAAATTGATTTCTTAAAGACCCTATTGGTTTTGCTGAGGATAAAAGTAACGTTAAAATATGGAGCAGAAATTCAAAATCCAATAAGAGAAAAGGATAGGGGACGGATCAACGGAGGAGCGCTCCCAGATCCTGGCCCAATGGCCCGGATCTAGCCGCGAAAACGCGGCCAAAGCTGCATTTTGGCGACAATCTATTTGAATTAGGGGGAGCATTTTCTCCCCTATCTTCCTACGCTTTCCCCTATCCTATTTATCCTATAAATACCTGCATTCTTAGAGGCAGAGGGACTAAGACTAGGAGTAAATTCGTATTTTTATTTTTAAGATTTAGGATCATTATTAGATAGTTAATGAGAAGTTGTTTCTCAGTTTTTCATTTTTAGTTCAGTCCAAAACAAGTGAGAGAGAGAAGTGATTGTAATCTGAAGTTGAAGTGACATCAATAAAGATTCGACGGACTTTTTTGTATCTTCACTTTGCTGATATGTCTTGCTGTAGTTCATCTTTGTATTTTAATTCTAATATGAGTAGCTAAGTCAATATTTCTGGGCTCACTATTCTCCTGCTATAAGTATTCTTCTTGATCGATTTTAATGAAAGAACCCAACGGAATAATATGAATGCCTAACTTAAAATCGTGCATATTGGCGAGTGTTCTTGAACGTATATGAGGATGGGTGTGAACTTATTTTAAACTTCAATTTTGAAAGCAAGTCTTAAACTGGTTTTTATTTCATACTTGAGAAAATCTTAATGATTTAACATTTCATTTAAGAACTGTTTCAAAAAAAAAAGTAAACTTTTTTAAAATCCATCTTATCTGTTTTCCTTGAATGAATAATAAATCAAGTTTTAACTTTGGCCAATGATCTAGTTGAGACATCAACACTTTCAAGAGAAAAATACATAGCTGAATAATAGAATAGTGAGCCCATATCTTTTTCATCATTAAAACACAACAAAACAATATCTTCAAGTTTCTTAAAAATCATCTTCTCCAAAACCTTTTTCTAAATCTTCAAGTTTTCTTTAAATCACTTCTTTACTCTCCATCTTCTTTTCATCTAAAAACATAAACACTAAGAAACTTATCACTTTAGATACACGAGTATGATTGTCATAATTAAAGCACAGCTCTAAATTTTAAATTAAATGTGCACAATTTTATTTGATCACTGTATCAAGACAGACAATGGCTAAAGGGAAGGAGGTGGTACAGGCTGTGACTCCACAGAGCTTGGAGACATTTGCAGAGTCAGTCAATCAACCAATGACTACTCCACCAGATAGCTAACTGGCGAAAGTGACTGCATATGCACGGGGTATGGGAGAGGGATCCATCATCACAGCACTGGTGAATATAGATGAAACAGAGTTGAAGGCTCACTATATCATGGAGATATTGTAAAGAGGTGGACAGGCTAACCAATTGTATTTTGCACCATATAATACGAGGTAAGGATTGATATTCTAATAATAAAATTTAATTGTCATACACATTTAATTTAATTTCTCATATATGAATTTATCTTATAGTGGCCATTGGACTCTGTTCGTGATTGATACAAGCTCTTCTCTTATATACTGGTTGGACTCGTTGGGGGGTGAAGTGCGGAAAGGATATCAAGAATGTAATTGATTTGTGAGTATTTCATCTTGTTTATATTTATTGATGCATCAAATACTTCTAAAATATTTATTAATAATCTTGTTTATTTTCTATAATTTATGAATAGGGTGTTCATCATGTTGAATCCAAGACGACAGGGTGGACTTACTTCATGGAGGAGGATTCAGGTAATTATTTCAAAAATTGACAAAAAAACTTTAAGTTTTAACTTTTACTTAACTTATATATTTTAATTCTTGTAGTATCCCCGTCTACCAGATTCCATTGTGTGTGGATATTATATTATGATATTTATGCGTCAAATCATTACTTTGCAAATAATTCTTTTCCAAGAAAAGTATAATCTTCTAAACTTCTGAAAATTTATGCTTTTTTGTTAGTGTTTACAATTAACATAAATAAAAATTAAATATATTTACAGTTTGATGAAAATAAAATGGCATATACAGATGTGTAATTATTTAAAGTTCAGGAAGAGTGGGCGACTTATTTACTGAAGTGTATTTATGGTAATTAAGTAACTTTTTTTGGGAATCTTGTACAAAACAACGCGTGTGTCGTGTATTGTGTTAAATTATTCTTATTCTCAATATATATGTGTGAATTGACTGGCTTGATTAATTATGTGTTTGATGATATTTATACATGTGTGAGATTTTGTTATTGAGTACTCTATCAGGTTAGTTGCCTGCAATTTATTTTTGTTATGATTTTGTTTGATATGTGTAGGCTGGTTGGTTGGTACTGCAATCTATGTATTATCTGTTTCTGTTTAATATGTACAAAAGTCTTATTTTATTATTTAAAATTAATTAAATATAACATCAATTTATAACCGACGTTTATAAGATTACACGTTAGTTCTTTAATTAACCAACGTCTAATAACCATTTACACATCGGTTATAGTTATAACGATGTTTAAAATTATGTAAATAATTTTCCAAGTTGGTTCTTACGGAAATCGACGTTGATAGTTAACTCCCTTTCTCAGCGAAGTTTGATGTCGGATTATTCAATGACCGATGTGAAAAGTTAAGTTTTTTATGTCGGTTCTTTAAAGAACCGACGTGAAAAAATAAATTTCAACGTCACTTCAAAAACCGACGTGGAAAGTTGAAGATTATAGACGTCGGCTGAATAGACGTCAGATGCTATTTTTTTCAATGTTGGTTCTTAGCTGACGTGAGATACTTTTCTGTAGTAGTGTGTAATGGCTCTCCAGCCTACACCAAAGATCAGCAGTTGTCTCCTCATTCATTGCGTTGTAGAAGACCTTATCTTATAGGCATAGTATAATTTTGGCCTTTGCGCGAAATTCGAACTCATTTCACTTATCATCCCATCTTCGATAGCTTATTCTCAATACTAAGTAGGGCCTTGTATGTGTGCCATCTTTCACGAACAACGATGTTACTCGCATCTTTCACAACAGGAAGTTTAACTTCTCGTCGAATTTCTTCATCTCGAACTTGGTTGTCGTGGCCGTCTTGCTAGCCATCGTTCTGATACTAATTGTTGATGATCTATCACCGATCAAACAATAGAGAAACACCAAGTTAAAGACTCGATAGCGGATACGGAAGTGTAAAAGATCTACCACTAGCAAGCAATTGAAATTAAGTCACCACATAACCAAAGAACATCAGATTTAACATGGTTCGACAATGTGCCTACGTTCATGGGGAGGAGGTGAGAAATCTTTATTGAAAATAGAAAAGAAAATACAAGGGTTACAAGAAGATCTCTCTCTCACAACTCTTAATAGTGAAAATCTGAAATTCTCTTGAATTTTTTAAATACCTTCAAAAGGCCATCCCCAAGGAAATTATATAGACACCTAGGGCGATTCTAGTTCAATACAAACTCCAACAACCAAATCAGCACCACTCAGAGAAATAGGAAACCTGAGTTCAAGCCAAAATAGGAACAAAATCGTATTAAGAAAATGCTAGAACCTGATATTAGTCAACTAGGACAAATCATAAATCGACTAATGCCAAGTATTAGTGAACTACTGTAATGCAATCTGAGAATCTAACATTCTATTGCAGGGTCTAATCGACTATATCAAAGTATCAGTTGACTAGCCTAAGACCTAGTCGGCTAATAAGAGCTATTAGTCGACTACTAACATGCACAATACTTGTACATGTCCGTACTTGATTTTTAAAACTTGTAACATCTCTACCTGAATCTGAATTCTTCTCCAATAAATAAGTCACCTCAAATATTAACCGTTGGGTCTGTAGATTTTGGATTTCTTAATGTGCCTCGTGACCAATGCACTGATTAAAAAAAAGCCCCATGTGTTTCAGAGTGCTGCTTGTACTGTCCTTTTATATATTTCTTGCACTTGAATTGCAAGGTGTCGGTTGGAATCTTTCATTGAGGCCCCAATGTTTCACTGAGGCCCTGTCATTTCATTTTTGGGTATAAGTGGTGGTCTCTGTCTGCTCAATCCACTGCCAATCCAGCCAGAAAAATAGAGGCAGAAAGAGATGCCGCTAACAGTGGAGTTTGTTCTCCTTCCACTTACAGTCCTCTTCTTGGTTGCCTTCCTATCTTTTACCAAAAATGCAAAGTCGAAAGTACCCAGCAAATTTCCTCCAGGATATTCAGGTCTGCGCTTTATGGGCGAAAATTTCGCTTTCTTGGAGCCTCACTTGGCAACCACACGAGGAGAATTCATGGAACATCGTATTTCAAGGTATCATCCATATATATAAGTATTAGGGAAAAAATAACTAGTAGTTTAGCACTGTTCTTTTGATGCGTGTTCCTTGAGTCCATGTTTGGAAGGTGGCCTCAAAAGTTACGAGGACCTTTTTTTTTACTTCTTTTTCTTTCTCTCTTCCCTGCCCCTCTTGCCTCTTCTATCAAGACCCTTCTTATCCTCCTTGAAAAACTGGAATTTCTTGTGACCAAGTTTTCCTCTCGTCTTTTATAAAATGTTCCTCTTACACCCAAAAGCGACACTCAAAGTCAAATAGCCATAAAATATTCATTATAACAGTCTGCGTTAGGAACCCTAGAGGCAGAACCCTTATTTTTTATAATAGTCTCGTTTTGAAAATGAAGCTTAAAGAATATAAGGTGGAAATAGATCCCATCCTCTCCCGTTTACAAAGGAGAATTCCTTCAAAGATGTTGGCAGCTAGCCATGCACACAAATGCTCTAATCTCCTACCGACCTTAAATTTCTCTTTGTCAACTTGTTTGAGCAGGTTTGGGAGGATATTTTCATCCAACTTTCTCGGGAACCAGATAATAATCTCAGCTGATGCAGACCTAAATCGCTTGGTATTGAAGAACGATATGCGATTGTTCGGACTAGGCTGGTCATATGCATTCAACAAACTGATTGGTGAAGGTTCAATCTCTTTAGCAGTTGGAGATGCACATAAGCAAATGAGGTCGGCAATACTACAATTCTTGAGTAATGAGAGGATCCGATCTGTGTTCTAAGAGACGCGGATCACATTGCCTCACTCCAAATGAGCTCTTGGAATGAGGGCTCAGTTTTCTCTGCCGCGGATGAAGCAAAAAAGGTATATGGATCTGTATTCCTTAATAAAAAAGAAACAGTTTCATAAACAAGTCAGATTTGAACCAAAAACTTCTTGCTTGTTATCAAGACTTGCTAGGTATAGGGAGGGATTTATGATTGCTAAGAAAATAAAGAATATGAAAAGTATTATTTGATGTAGGATGGCTCTGAACTCTTCGCAATTTAACCGTGTAGCGAGGCTATACGGGTAGAACCTCAGGTAGAGATGCGATAGAGGTGCTTCGATATTGTTTTTTTCCTTATAATATCCTTTATTTGAAAAACTTAGAGAAGAAGATTATGTTGAAAAGTTTGATTTTTATCAATGTAAAGAATGATCACATCCTGCTAATAATCTACCACCATAAACAAATAATATTAATTAGAGATTACCTTCACGCTAAGTCATAGCATAATAATTTTTTACTTTAGGATTCAAGCAAAACACATAAGACAAATCATAAGATTCTAATTGAAATAACACTAATTAAAATTTAACGTAAAAATATTAAGACAATTGTCAAGTATAGATAAAGAAAATAGTTAAGAAATACTAGCAAAACGTGGACCTAATTACTATCATCATATGCCTTCAAGATAAATTTAAGCTGTAAGCATGCAATAGAATTTAATTGGGTTATCTATTTAATACTATAGGTTCATGGTGGTGATATTAGCAAGTCATGAAAAGAAGATTTAGTTACTCAAGATATAATCTAAACTAAGCATATTAAATAAAGAAGATTGCATGAAATAATAAAAAAAACAAATAAAGAAGAAAGCAAATAATTAACAATAGAAAGATGGAAGAATATAGAAACTTTATTTGATGTTCTGACCATCAATTACAAAAGCTTCTCCTCCTTACAAAATTTCTTTCTTTCTCCTAAAACATAGAAATACAAATAAATTCGGAGAAGAAAGAAAACTAAAAAAAGCCTAAACTTAGATCTCTTGGATGTTCTTGAGATGATCTTTCCCGTGCCTCTACATGAGCTTTTATAATAGAACCCAGGGAGAATCCTACATAAAGTTGCACACCAAAATGAGGAGACTATCTCCTTATCCTTTGGATTTGGATTGAGGATATTCTAAAAATATCTTTTTCTTCTTTACTTGAGTATCAAGTATTGTTTAAATTTGAATTTAACTTGATTTAATTCTTTATCTCAAAAATTGGATTGGGAATTTCAATTCTAAATTTGTCTGTATCTAGTTGACTTATTAATTACTAAATATGACTCATTAAATGACTAAATTTGAAATAGTAATCAACATAAGAATTATACCTTTTTAAGTCTTCTTTCTGTAGTGTCTTGAATCATCAATTTCATTTTCTATAGAGAAAGTTATGATCAAAACACTAAAAGATATTCAGTCAGAATCTGACTTTGAATTGAAATTCTCCCCTTAATCTTTGACTTGGAGCTTAAACAATCTTATTTAAAGTTGATTTTCCCTTTATCTTCAATTAAGATTTGGATTATCTCTGAATTACTTGGATTGATGGGCTCTTGGGCTTCCTTTAAACTTTTGGTCTAGTTTAATCACCTTTATTTTTCTTCTTGAATTTATGAAGGCATGTACAATCTAAGCAAAAATATCATAATATAGCAATATTTAATAAAAATAAATATGAAAATATGACTAAAAATATATACATTTAATGAACAATCACACCTCCACACCTATCTTTTACTCGTTCTCTAATAAAACAAAAAAAAAAATCGAAACTACCCTGACTCACTTTCGGAGGAATCACGGTTGCACTTAGTACGTGCAACAAGTCATTAAACCTCTAAATTATCCCTAGAGGACGTTTTTTGTCTTGTAAGGGTTTTCAATCGATTACACCCACAAAATTCATAAAAGAAAGAAAAACGAAATGTTTGTATTTTCAAAATTCATTCTGAAAGAGAAAAATATTTAAAAGATTTTTGAAAAAATCAAGTTAATCTATATTTTTAGGATGGCATAATTATTCATTCCTAAACTTAGTCTATATGCAAAACCTTGTTATCAATTTAAGTTAGAATTAAAATTTTATTTCTCATTTAGTCTATTATTTTTACCCTAAATCATATACATCTTTGTGACCATAAATTTTTAACTCGGGATTTTTCAACTTCAACTTTTATGTCTTATATTAATATTTTTTTTTGAAAGAAGACTCAAAGTATTACCACTTCGTTGCCCTTTAAGCACTTTTTTAATATATATTGCTCATCTAATTTTCTTTTGTGTAAGTATCAAGGCTTCTTGAGGCCTTAATACCTAACTAATTGATTATTAGATGTGTTAATACATGTATTATATTTATATATATTTTTTTTCAAACTTACCTATTACCTTTCGCGTAAATACCAAAACTTTCTTAAGCCAAAGTATCTAGCTAATTAGATTTGTTTATTTTTCATATATATAAATATTTTTCTAAGACACAAGAGTCTTTATTTTGAATCCTAAGTGTGTAAGTATATGAAGTAATCATATTTCATCAAGGTAAAAATCAAGACTAAATTACTTTTCAAAATTTTCCTCCTAATCCTAGAAATCATATAAATAATTACATTTTGATCAAGTATTAAGAAATCCTAATTATGATTTTTTTATTCCTTAAAATTAACTTAATTACTTACAAAAATAAGTTAAAATATTTTTTTTTCAAAATTTGTTAGTAAACCTACCTATATTAGTATGTTAGTAAATCATCCCCACAACTATCTCATGCATTATCCTCAATATATGAATGAATGTATGTATGCATGAAAAAGAACAAAGGAAGGAAAAATGTTACCTATATGTGGGGTTTCTTCCCTCGAGCTCGTTTTCTATCATTCCAATGTGTTTTTTAGTAGTGAAATTGGAGAGGTCAATCTTTTTGTTATTTATCTCTCTCCTCTCCAATTTGTCTTTTATTTTTCTCATCCTTCTTCTTAATGTCTTCCCATTTTCACTCCTCACAAATTGATCATCGTTACATATCTCAATATGAATATCAATATGATCGAATTCATCAAGTAATATAGGCTCATCATCCATAAAGAGACCCTCACAATTTTTGTACTTATCTTAGCACAAAACTTTTAAAATTCATCCTCAAATTTCGCTTGGAACTCAAATTCCTCATCATCCTCAAATTGTTCCATGTGATGTGTATGTATAATCATATCTTTTTGCCTTATGTTTTCGCCTGATTGATTATTGGTTGGCTCATCGAAAGTGAAGATACTCAAATCAAGTTTCATTTTCTCAAAAAGGACTCAAGACTTAAAATCCTCAACATGTGTCTTCTCACCACTATGATCGCACTCATCCTTAAACAATTCATCAAGAGATAGAGGCTCATCAACTATGCATACATCCTCACAATATGATTCAACTTTCTCCTTGTGGGTGTATATGTAATCAAATCATCTCTAAACAAGTCATCCAAACATAAAGAATCATCATCAAATTTGCACACTTCATACACATGTATAACTTTCTCAATAGGTTCATCACCATTACAGTCATCCTCGCAACATGATTCAACTTGCTCCCTACGAGATCTATGTGTAACCAAATAATTTCTGATCACCTTATCTAGAAACCTAGGATAGTCATCAAATATTCACACTTTGTCAATAGGCTTATCAACATTGTTGAATTTTTTGCTTCGTCAGGACGAATGTGATAAAGAACTGATATTTTTTTGGCTAGAAACAAGTTAAGTAGAAAAGGAATCTTCCGTTTGCCCACTAATTAACTCATTAGCTTGTTTATTGATTTTGGTTGTTACGCACTTGTGTACTTATTTTAAAAATTTTCTCATATGTTGGTTGTGTGTTCTCCACCTCAACTTTTGAAAGTTGATGGGTCTCTTAATCTTGATCAAGAGTTTGGGTTGAAATGAGTTGATTTAGAAGAGTTTCTATCCTCTCGAGAGACTTTTCCAAGACTTTTCCAAGCTACTTTGATGGGATTCTAATTTGTCTAATAGTCTACACACTTCCTCTTACTTATAATCAAGTCTCCAAGAAGGTGGTATTGGTACCGTGTAGGACAAACTGGACTGAGTGTTTGTATAGAACTGGTCCCATTTAGAGTCAAAATAATTCTAATCTCCTGAATTGAAATTTGAAGGATAAGGTTCGCTCGTAGGTCCTTGAAATGTATGAATTGATTTTGATCTAGTTCTAACGGATACCCTATCGAAGGATACTGTTCTAAACGATGGGATAGATTTTGGCAGTAACTGCACCAAATGGGTGGATAAAAGATGAGTAGGTGGGTTGAGTGTAATCGTTAACATTCGAGAAAGAGGTTGGTGGATGGAAAGGTGGGTTTGGCCTATAGAATGAATTATAACCATATGAATTTGCATAGGTCATAATCGGATTTTTTTTTATATATATAGTGAACCGTTTCTTCTTAACCTAAATGTAATTGGGTCTCTCGAAGATACTTGCATGCAAATTAATAAAAACAATGTCATCAATAAAAAATGTATAAAAATTAACCAAACCTATTCTAAGTTAGACTTAGACCTAGACGACTCCTAATTGTTGATTATCTGCGAGAGGTATATTGTAGTAATCTGACCACAAGTTAATCAGCCAGATAGGTGGCAAAAACAATGGGAGGAATCCATGCTGCAGCAACAGGCCTAATTATACCAAACCACTGTTTTTTGAGGTTTCGTCTCTCAATCCCCTAGCTAGTCACCGATTTGATAAGAGTCAAATTCTAACAACTTCCTCCTTAGGTCAATTTCCTAATGTGTCCAAGTTATCTTAGGGCCAATGTCTATTCAAATTTTAAATTCAGGCTTAGATGTGAGGAGATGGTTTGTGAGCCAAGGAAAGGTAATGACTTTCCCACCTTATCTTTTTTATAGGACTTGTCTTTCTATTGTTTTGGTGCAAGTGTTCAAGTAAATAGATAATTAACACTTCAAAGTAATTTTAAATCACCCAAAAGTGTTTTCTAATCCAGATGCAATGCAAACTCGCCTTATCTCCAGCGCTCTTCAATAATGATTGAAATTAACAGAAATAGACGAATGCCTAGATGCAAGTCTAACCGTTTCAAGTTTTTTCAATCAGTAGGTTACTGTTGTCTATCAGAAACAGTGTGCAGATAGGTCAACAGTAAAATATAATAACTGCAGAAGAGAGAAAACTCTAAATCAACTACTTTAGAGGAAGTCAGAAACCCTAACTCACTGGAAAAGTCGCATTTAGGCGGCTTTTGCCGCGTTTACGCGGCAATCTGTGGATTCTGGTGTTCTGCCTTCTTTGGCAATATCTCTGAGGTACTTCTGATCCTCTTTAATTGTTCAATCTCCTTAAAGTATCCATGTACACATAAACAGAGAAGATAATTGTTAGAAAATAATGTATATTGTTTCCTCCCCAGCAACGGTACCAAAATTTGATTGCTAAGAAAATATGAAAAGTATTATCTGATGTAAGATGGCTCTGAACTCTTCGCAGTTTAATCGTGTAGCGAGGGCTATACAGGCCTAACCTCTGGGAGAGATGCGATAAAAGCGTTTTGGTATTGTTGTTTCCTTATAATGTCTTCTTTTGTTTGAAAACCTTAGAGAAGAAGATTAGGTTGAAAAATTTTGGTTTTTATCAATGTAAAGAAGGATCATAACCTGCTAATAATCTGCCACTATAAAAAAATAATATTAACTAGAGATTACCTTCAAGCTAAATCCTAAACATAATAATCTAACTTAGGATTCAAGCAAAATATATAAGACAAATAATAAGATTCTAATTGAAATACACTAATTAAAATTAACATTAAAATATCAAGACAATTGTCAAGCATAAATTAAGAAAAATAGTTAAGAAATACTAGCAAAAAGTGGCCCTAATTACTATCATCATGTGCTTTCAAGATAAATATAGGGTTTAAGCATGCATAAAATTTAACTGTATTATCTATTTAATACTATAGGTCATAGTGGTGATAATAGCAAGTCATGAAAAGAGAATTTAGTTACTTATGGTATAATCTAAACTAAGCATATTATATGAAGAAGACTGCATAAAATAACAAAAAAAAACAAATAAAGAAGAAAGCAAATAATTAAGAATAGGAAGATGGAGGAATAAAGAACCTTTATTTGATGTTGTCACCGTCAATTACAAAAGCTTCTTCTCCTTAAAAAATTTCTTCTTACTTCTAAAACTTAGAAAATACAAACTAAATTCAGAAAAGAAAGAAAACTAAAGAAAAGCCTAAACTTAGATCTCTTGGATGTCTTGAGATGAACTTTCCCATGTCTCTACATGAGCTTTTATAGTAGAACCAAGGGAGAGTCCTAAATAAAGTTGCACACTAAAACAAGGAGGCTATCTCCTTATTCTTTGGATTTGGATTGAGAATATTCTGAAAATATCATTTTCTTCTTGACTTGGTGATCAAGTATTGTTTAAATTCCGAATTTAACTTGATTTTATCCTTTATTTCCAAAATAGGATTGAAAATTTCAATTCTGAATTTGTTTGCAGCTAGTTGGCGTGTTAATTGTTGAATATGACTCAACAATTATAGAATTTAAAGTAATCAACAAAGAATTGTAGCTCTTTAAGTCTTCTTTCTGTATCATTTTGAATCATCAAATTTAACTCTTTGTAGAGAAAGTTATGATCAAAACACTAAAAAGTGTTCAGTCTAAATTGAAATTCCCCCTTTATCTTTGACTTGGAACTTAAACAACCTTATTTAAAGTTGATTTTGCCTTTATCTCTAATTAGAATTGGGATTATTTCTGAATTACTTGGGCTTGATGGGCTTTTGGGTTTTTTTTAAACTTTTGGGCTTCTTTAATTACCTTTTCTTTTCTTCCTTGAATTTATGGAGGCATGTACCGTACTAAGAAAAATATCATTACATAGCAATATTTAATAAAAATAATAAATGTGAAAATATGATTAAAAATATGCACATTTGATGAACAATTAATGTACAAGGGGAAATAATACTAGGTCTGGCTTAAAAGGGACTAGAAAATTTACACTTGTTTCTATCAGAAATGTAAAAAAGAAAGAAAAGGACCCCACTCTTTTTTTTGAACAATGAAATTAAATTCATTTCAATAAAACTAGTCAGTTCATAGTTGAACTATCGGTTCAGCTTTTTATATATTTTACCAATTAATGAATTGGACCACTGAAGTGTAAGTTCCAATTAAATTGCGTACTAGTATGTTCAGGTTTTGACAACAGTGCCACACTTTATGAGATCAATAAGTTTCTGTTTATACTGAGACCCCCCCCCCCCCCAAAAAAAAAAAACCCCACCCATGCACCCAGATTCCGACACCCACACGTACCCACGCACCCAGATTCTGACACCCACACGTACACACAGAGGCGTGCTTTCAATGTTCTAGGGAAGACAGATTTGGCTGTGCCACTTACCATAGTTCATCTTGCACAATTAATTGGATGTTTCATTCTATTCATTATGATCTACATGTTGTGAATGTCCTAGAGATGAAAAATCATGCACTTTGATGACCTCTTTACTATGCAGTAAGTGACGGCAATATGAACGACTTTCTTAATAATATAACTAAAAAGAATCTCATCATTCATGAGTTATAAGTCCTCAAAACAGTTTTTTTATCCTTTTCTAGATTCTTTAAGGCATGTAGACTATGATGTATAAAGTGCATCATCCACTGGAATAATCTACATCAAGAATAATGATGCTTCTTTAGTTACATTATTGGAAAGCTGTTAATTGTGTTTGTGTGTACATATAGATATAGATATATGATAAGTAAAGACTCACACACCCAGCACTAATTATCCAAGCCTAACTCCTCATTCGACAACTACGAGAATTGAACCTGAAACCTCCCTTTTAGGAAGGAGGAGTGTTGCCAATGGTCTAACCTACTCACACACACACGCACGCACAAAGAGAGAGTGTGCATACACAAAATGCTACCAGAGAGTCCCTCAAAAAAAAAAACCTCCACCCTCAAAACATAACATATCAATCTATCATAGTTGTTTGATTCATTACAACTAGAACTTCAACTGCAACCTGCAAGTCCAACATAAATTGCAAAAGAGATTGGTGCAGAAATAGCATGTTTAGTGCTTGTTTCAGTTCTCTCCACATTGTAATTCGAAATTCCCGCCAAATATTTAAAATATACACCTTTTATAACCATTGGGATGTGTCATTCATATAATTTGATCCATTGTCACACTTGCAACAAAACTGCAACTGTAACTTACGACCATTTACCGTAATTGGCTAGTTGCTGCAATTGGGTCGTTTTTACAATTGCAGTACCAGTTGTAATTGGTAGTTACAGTAAATAAACAGCTACAACTGACTACTTCTACAATTGCACTCTTTTCTGGGGACCAGTTACAATGAAACAAATGCCCCACCAATGACAAACACAACCGAAAGTAGTCTGAGCATAACAGGGGATACTTAGAGGATTATGTACTCTTATATGCAATTTTTAATATATTTCTCTTAAGAGGTGAAAAAGTGAAAGAAGGGCTTAACATTTGATGGCAAAATGGTGCAGTTTACATTGTGCATTATGCTGAAAAAGATATTAAGCATGGAATCTGGAGATCCTGAAGTCAAGAAACTGCAGAAAGGGTATGATTTATTCATAAGAGGATTTAATACTCTTCGTCTGTATTTTCCTGGAACTACATATTGGAAGGCTTTACAGGTAGTCCCTTAAGCAAGCTTTGTGCACATTCATATATTTATATAATAGGACATAAATATCACTCTTGTTTTTTCAACTAAAGTTAGATTTTGATTTTTGGGAGGAAGGCACGGGAAATATTCTCGAAATTTTCAAGAAAGAAATGGAAAAGAGGAAGGCAATTCCAGAAGATGAAAATTCAAGAGAAGAAGACTTTCTTGGCTGGTTACTGAAGAATACCAACTATTCGGATGAAAAAATCGGTAACAATTTGCTAAGTTTGCTTTTTGCAGGGCATGATACTACCTCAAGAGCAATCTCTGCATTGATCTATTTTTTCAAGGTTGCCCATCAGCTGTTGAGCAATTGCAGGTAAATAAAAAAGACGACAAGCTTTCTTGAAAACAAGCATTACCATTAAAGTTAAACATTTGTCCTTTGATGTTTAAATACTACAAATTAATCAATGATCTATTTATTTATTAAATAAATAAATCTCATGTCTCAGTTTAATTAATATTAGATTATTAAAATAACCTTACTATAACCACCTATAAAAAAAACTCATAAGCTAGATCTTATATTGCATTTAAATTGTTGATTTTATTTGAAAAGGGAAAAAAAAAAAGATCAACTTTGTCATTTCACTAAAAGGTACTAAATAGGAGAATAGACTATACAACTCCAAAACAAAGACTACCCATACAAGCCCAATGTCTTGTCAAAAGATCAAATCATAGTATTCAAATCCAAAACAAAGGGTACCAACCACCAGGTTGTCATAATTAGAAACTCAAGAACCTACATGTAAACTTCATAGTCAACCTATTTTCCCTGAAATTTCTGTGTACCATGATCTTTCAGCTTACTACCAATCATCCCCTGCCCTACCACTGCTCTCCAAAGGCACTCTCTTTGAATTTCATTTCCTTATTTTACCAAGCATTATGCATTTGCTGCATACAGAAGTGTTCAATTTTGTTATATAGTATCAGTATATAAGTAGTATTAAAAATCATGATATCTTTCTCCAGGAAGAGCACCTTCATGTTTTGAAAACAAAGACACATAAAGGAGATGGTAAACTAACATGGGATGATTATAGAAGTCTGGAGTTCACAAAATGTGTAAGATTATATAAACCCAAATTATATGATTCAACCTTGTGCATGTATAAAGTACAACTGCACTGATGACACAACTTCAGATACACGAAGGTCATCAATGAGACACTTCGGCTTTCTAGTGTTTCTGTTGGCGTTCCAAGGAAGGCAATCGAGGATGTTGAATTCAAAGGTATGGTCTAAACCAACATCAAATACACACCTTGACTTGGAACTTAAACAACCTTATTTAAAGTTGATTTTGCCTTTATCTCTAATTAGAATTTGGATTATTTCTGAATTACTTGGGCTTGATGGGCTTTTGGGTTTTTTTTAAACTTTTGGCTTCTTTAATTACCTTTTCTTTTCTTCCTTGAATTTATGGAGGCATGTACCGTACTAAGAAAAATATCATTACATAGCAATATTTAATAAAAATATTAAATGTGAAAATATGATTAAAAATATGCACATTTGATGAACAATTAATGTACAAGGGGAAATAATACTAGTCTGGCTTAAAAGGGACCAGAAAATTTACACTTGTTTCCATCAGAAATGCAAAAAAGAAAGAAAGGACCCCACTCTTTTTTTTTGAACAATGAAATTAAATTCATTTCAATAAAACCAGTCAGTTCATAGTTAAACTATCGGTTCAGCTTTTATATATTTTACCAATTAATGAATTGGACCACTGAAGTGTAAGTTCCAATTAAATTGCGTACTAGTATGTTCAGGTTTTGACAACAGTGCCACACTTTATGAGATCAATAAGTTTCTATTTATACTGAGACCCCCCCCAAAACCCCACCCATGCCCCAGATTCCGACACCCACACGTATCCATGCACCCAGATTCTGACACCCACACGTACACACAGAGGCGTGCTTTCAATGCTCTAGAGAAGACTGATTTGGTTGTGCCACTTAGGCCTGTCAATGGGTCAGGTTCGGGGCGGTACAGGTGGTACCATACCCGGACCCGTTTACCCAAGAGGGTACCATACCCGTCCCGTTTACCCGCGGGTCCAGAAGGTGGGTTTCCATACCCGGACCCGCTGTACCCGCGGGTCCAGACCCGTTTACCCAGACCCATAACAAAAAAAACATAAACAAATACAGTAACAAAAACACATGAAGAGAGGGAAAAATTTTTTGTAAAGAGAAAGAAAGCATGTTTTAATATCAATAAAAGATGAAATGCAATCAGGTGCAAGAGGTGGAGGGAAAATTTTCGATGAAAGACTCTAATAAAGAAAAAATTTAAAGCAAGGCCCCTAAATTTATTTGGGAAAACACAACAATAGAATCACCCACTAATCAACCAACAGTCTTCAACATTTAAAGCACAAAGGGATCATTTACTGACAGAGTCTTGAGAGGTTTTAATTCTATTAGTATTATTTATATTTATGTTTTGAAATGGGTAAATGGGTAATCGGGTCTGGTTCAAGTAAAATCAGACCCATCCCATTTAATACTCGGGTATACGGGTAAACGGGTAAACGGGTATGGGTCCAGAGCAACCCTTTCCATACCCGCTTAATCGGGTCGGGTCCGGGTCTGGACCCGACCCATTGACAGGCCTAGTGCCACTTACCATAGTGCATCTTGCACAATTAATTGGATGTTTCATTCTATTCATTATGATCTACATGTTGTGAATGTCCTACAGATGAAAAATCATGCACTTTGAAGACCTCTTTACCATGCAGTAAGTGACGGCAATATGAACGACTTTCTTAATAATATAACTAAAAAGAATCTCATCATTCATGAGTTATAAGTCCTCAAAACAGTTTTTTTATCCTTTTCTAGATTCTTTAAGGCATGTAGACTATGATGTATAAAGTGCATCATCCACTGGAATAATCTACATCAAGAATAATGACGCTTCTTTAGTTACATTATTGGAAAGCTGTTAATTGTGTTTGTGTGTACATATAGATATAGATATATGATAAGTAAGACTCACACACCCAGCACTAATTATCCAAGCCTAACTCCTCATTCGACAACTGCGAGAATTGAACCTGAACCTCCCTTTTAGGAAGGAGGAGTGTTGCCAATGGTCTAACCCACTCACACACGCACGCACGCACAAAGAGAGTGTGTGCATACACAAAATGCTACCAGAGAGTCCCTCAAAAAAAAATACCTCCACCCTCAAAACATAACATATCAATCTATCATAGTTGTTTGATTCATTACAACTAGAACTCCAATTGCAACCTGCAAGTCCAACATAAATTGCAAAAGAGATTGGTGCAGCAATAGCATGTTTAGTGCTTGTTTCAGTTCTCTCCACATTGTAATTCGAAATTCCCGCCAAATATTTAAATATACACCTTTTAGCCATTGGGATGTGTTATTCATATAATTTGATCCATTGTCACACTTGCAACAAAACTGCAACTGTAACTTACGACCATTTTACCGTAATTGGCTAGCTATTGCAATTGGGTCTTTTTACAATTGCAGTACCAGTTGTAATTGGTAGTTACAGTAAATTAAACAACTACAACTGACTACTTCTGCAATTGCACTCTTTTCTGGGGACCAGTTACAATGAAACAAATGCCCCACCAATGACAAACACAACCGAAAGTAGCCTGAGCATAACAGGGGATACTTAGAGGATTATGTACTCTTATATGCAATTTTTAATATATTTTCTCTTAAGAGGTGAAAAAGTGAAAGAAGGGCTTAACATTTGATGGCAAAATGGTGCAGTTTACATTGTGCATTATGCTGAAAAAGATATTAAGCATGGAATCTGGAGATCCTAAAGTCAAGAAACTGCAGAAAGGGTATGATTTATTCATAAGAGGATTTAATACTCTTCTTCGTCTGTATTTTCCTGGAACTACATATTGGAAGGCTTTACAGGTAGTCCCTTAAGCAAGCTTTGTGCACATTCATATATTTATATAATAGGACATAAATATCACTCTTGTTTTTTCAACTAAAGTTAGATTTTGATTTTGGGAGGAAGGCACGGGAAAATATTCTCGAAATTTTCAAGAAAGAAATGGAAAAGAGGAAGGCAATTCCAGAAGATGAAAATTCAAGAGAAGAAGACTTTCTTGGCTGGTTACTGAAGAATACCAACTATTCGGATGAAAAAATCGGTAACAATTTGCTAAGTTTGCTTTTTGCAGGACATGATACTACCTCAAGAGCAATCTCTGCATTGATCTATTTTTTACATGGTTGCCCATCAGCTGTTGAGCAATTGCAGGTAAATAAAAAAGACGACAAGCTTTCTTGAAAACAAGAATTACCATTAAAGTTAAACATTTGTCCTTTGATGTTTAAATACTACAAATTAATCAATGATCTATTTATTTATTAAAATAAATAAATCTCATGTCTCAGTTTAATTAATATTAGATTATTAAAATAACCTTACTATAACCACCTATAAAAAAAACTCATAAGCTAGATCTTATATTGCATTTAAATTGTTGATTTTATTTGAAAAGGGAAAAAAAAAGATCAACTTTGTCATTTCACTAAAAGGTACTAAATAGGAGCATAGACTATACAACTCCAAAACAAAGACTACCCATACAAGCCCAATGTCTTGTCAAAAGATCAAATCATAGGTATTCAAATCCAAAACAAAGGGTACCAACCACCAGGTTGTCATAATTAGAAACTCAAGAACCTACATGTAAACTTCATAGTCAACCTATTTTCCCTGAAATTTCTGTGTACCATGATCTTTCAGCTTACTACCAATCATCCCCTGCCCTACCACTGCTCTCCAAAGGCACTCTCTTTGAATTTCATTTCCTTATTTTACCAAGCATTATGCATTTGCTGCATACAGAAGTGTTCAATTTTGTTATATAGTATCAGTATATAAGTAGTATTAAGAAATCATGATATCTTTCTCCAGGAAGAGCACCTTCATGTTTGAAAACAAAGACACATAAAGGAGATGGTAAACTAACATGGGATGATTATAGAAGTCTGGAGTTCACAAAATGTGTAAGATTATATAACCCAAATTATATGATTCAACCTTGTGCATGTATAAAGTACAACTGTACTGATGACACAACTTCAGATACACGAAGGTCATCAATGAGACACTTCGGCTTTCTAGTGTTTCTGTTGGCGTTCCAAGGAAGGCAATCGAGGATGTTGAATTCAAAGGTATGGTCTAAACCAACATCAAATACACACCTCAGTTACTGAAATGGAAATGACACTATATTTCACCTCAGTTACTGAAATGGAAATGACACTATATTTATTAATCTATTTTTAGGTTATGTAATTCCAAGAGGTTGTAATGTTTTGCTCCATTATAAGTCAGTGCATTTGGATCCACTTTTGTACGAGGACCCTGAGCATTTCAATCGTGGAGATGGTTGGTGAGTCCTTTTACTTGTAATCACATCAAAAAAAACTCTTATGAATAAAATCTCCATACTTCACTTAATGTACCAAATAAAAAGAAGCATACTTTGTCATGACAATAATTTGATATCGAAATGAATCAAATTCTATAGGTTTTTTTTTCTCAATCAAGGAAATAGTTGATGCAATTAGTATCTAATATTTGATTGTTTACTTTTATCGTCTTACCACTTAATTCTCATCTTGTTGTCTCTACAGTTATTGTCCAGCACACATATAACAAACAACTTCATGGCGTTTGGTGGTGGAGTACGTTTGTGTCCTGGTTCAGAGCTAGCAAGGTTGGAAATGGCAGTTTTCTTCACCATTTCATATTAAAATATGATTGGGAGCTGGCAGAGCCTGACCATCCCATGCACTTTCCATTTTTGGACTTCGCTAAAGGTTTGCCTATCAAGGTTCATGCAAAGAAGGTTCAAGCAAAGAAACAAATGAAGTAATTGTCCAAAAGTGCAGCAGCTAAGTAACTCAATGTCTGTCTATTATGTGTTCAAGAATAGTTAAAAAAGTTGTTGCTAAAGACCAATAAACATTTGTGGGATGAACTTGGTTATGAAAGTCACTAAATCAGCACTTTGTATTATGTGTTTAAGTATTTGTTGTTGGACAAAAGCGCATCACTTTAGTTTGATGATGACTAACTCGTGTAGTTATACTATTAATGGTCTTGTGATATTTTAGTTTCAGATTTAATCAGGATCATGTTTTTAATATTAGCTCCAATAATAGACTCAAAGTCAAGTTTTGAAGCTAAGAAGTGTTGATTTAAGAGCTCAAGCATAAAGATCATATCTAGCATCAAGAAGGAGTCAAGATGAAAAAGAAGATAATATTAAGAAAAAAACTCATGTTTGTAAGATTGTTTATGAAATCATCTGGAGAGGGTGAATAGGTGATATACTAATCAATGGAGAAATTAAAAGTTTATCAACAATAATTTTACACAAATATATGAATACACAAACAGTGATAAATAATGTCAAACTCAACCAAGAAATAAAGTCGTACACCCCGTAAAGGGCTCTGAATTTCACCTCGCAATTCCTCTTAAATAAAAGTTGAGGTGTATAATTGCTTTCTTGATGTATAGAATTCAAATAATAATTTTGTAATAATAATAACAACAAGCATATATACATATCAACAATGAAATAAATAAGAGAGAGAACATATTTACACATGAGCAATGAAATAAATAAGATAGAGTAAGAAAGATCAACTGCAAGCCAATCATAAAGACAGAGAATTGTTATGTAGATTCGATTCACTTGCTCTACATCCCCGCCTTCACCGCAATGAAGGATTTCACTATAATCACTCTAGATTACAATTGAACTTAATCCCACAAGATTACTCGGTATCACAACACCTACAAACTTTCATACTCGTTCTCGAAAGAACATAAACACACGATCCTACAAGCTCGATCGAGATCGCAACCTTCAACAACTTAATTACAAAGAATTAACACTGGTGATCAATACTCATTCACAAACAAAACTCTCTTACAACTTCACTTATAAAATAAATAAAAATGAGAGCTCAAGTTTAGGTGAGCGAAAACAGAGATTGAGAATTAAAATTATTAAAAAGTTTTACAAAAGAATTTAGATTTGAACACTTAAAACTCTTTTTGAAAACTTGTGAAAAACTTGTTAAAAAAATACCCTCTGGTCACTCCTATTTATAGGAGAAGCCTATCGACCAATTTTCAGTTAATTTTAGCAATTAAAACATATTAGAATTCATTAAGAAATAGCCGTTGGGAATGAATCTAAACAGATTTGAATAGCTGTTATAAGGCAAAAGATGCAAGTTTTGACTATTAGCTGTCGACAGGCCAAGTTGCCTGCACATAAACAAACTTCATACACATTTTTAAAAGTTAAAATATTGGAATTTAGAAATAATTAGATATGAAGAATTTGTAGATACTTTAGTTATCTTTCTAATGAAACAAAAAATATATGAATATGATATTGGGTTAGAAAGATATGATCAAAATACTGAAGGGTGTCAAACTAAAACTGTAAAAACTATTTTTAGCATATAAACTAACTTAAAACCAATATTTGATAAATTAAACATTTGAATCTGGAAATGACCATATAGGAAGATATTGTAGGCTTATCGGAGTAAAAAGTTATGACTAAATTATTAGATATGAAGAATTTGTAGATATTTAAGTTATCTTTCTAATGAAACAAAAATTATATGAATAATGATCAAAATACTGAAGGGTGTCAAACTAAAATTGTAAAAATTATTTTCAGCATATAAGCTAACTTAAAACTAATATTTGATAAATTAAACATTTGAATCTAAAAGTGACCATGTTAGAAGATATTATAGCCTTTAAGTTAACTTTGTAATACAACTTGAATCACATCAAATAGAGATCAGAGTAAAAAGTTATGACTAAAATATTAGACAGGTATCAATGCAAAACAGCTAGTTATCAACAACAGTTGTTGACAGACTGAGCTCACTGAGCTCTCTTGAAGAGGCTGTCGCCAGTTATGTAGGGGCTGTCGATAGCTGAGATGTTCTCAGCCTGTGCACTCCTGTAACAGCAGTCTTAAAAAAATAAAATAAATTCTTATAAATTCTACAAAAATACGTTCATATAAATATGATATGACACAAATATATGTGATAAAAAATCATCACATATTGCAAGCATGTGAACTATTTTTAAGAAGTAGGAATTCAACCTTAAATACAAAACTGTATTTTTCATAATACAAACTCTTAAATATAAAACCATGTTTTTTCAAAACTAGTACAAATACAAAAACAAGTTATTAAAACTTTAATGAAGTCCAATGTGTACGGATAGAATCCAATACGCATGTAAATCAATGTAAACTTATTTTTGATGAAATCTATTCATGAAACTAAAAATGAAACGGAAAACAGGTTAAACCAAAATCAAACTATTGTGTGTGTGTGTGTGTGTGAGCTTGAGCAATCAAAACTAATCTATTTTTTACTTGAATTTTAAACTCACAAACACAAGGCACAAGTCTTCTTGTAAGTCTTCTCTAAGTAGACTAGATCCAAATTAGATTCCATAAAGCTAAACTCCATCTTGAGCATTTGATGTGATCTTTATGCTTGAACCCTTGAATCATATGTGTTAGTTAGCTTCAAACTTGACTTTGAGTCTTTTAGTGAAGCTAGACACCGATTAAGATCTTGATCAATATCGAAAACTTAAAAATCACAAATTCATTTATACTATAACTATATGAGTTAGTCATCATCAAAACTAGAGTGATAGGCTTTTGAGCAAATAATTTTTTCTTTTTGAGATGACAAAATTCATGGAGTTATATAAACATGAATAGAGAAGAGAACAATAAAATGCTCCCCCTTAACTAATGCATAGCAAAATGATAAGATGTGCAATAAAGTTCTAGATAAAAACAAAAACTTAAGATACCAAAACAAACTTGCATATACAAAACATCTAAACCATGCATATATAAACTCTAAAATCCTCTCTCCCTTTTTGTGAATTCATCAAAAAGGGGTACAAAAGACAATGTATATGCGATATAAACTTATGAAGAGGAGAGATACAAAGTTAACTCCCCCTGCTTATATGCATTACATGGAGAAAGGATGATAAAACTCTAACCTCACACAAGCACAATATGTAATGAATAGAATGAAATGTGAAGCTCCCCTAAACACATGAATCATATAGAGAAGAGAATTCAAGCTCTTCTTTATATAATATATTCATCATAGATTTATATATAGAGGAGGCAACAAGTTAACTCCTCTTGCATGTAGGCAGTATGCACCAAAACGATAAATGCCATTTGTAAATAAAAATGATTACTTGAAAATCATTTGTGAGCACTTGTGATTAAGTTTACCAAGAAACCACTTGTAAATAAACATAATACTAAATAAACATAAAAATAAATACCATTATAAATCAAAGAATTTTCACCCTCTATATGATACCAATTAAAATCACCCTCTTTTTGAAATTACCCTCTTTTTGAAATAATTATAAAATCAATGCATAAGCTTAAAGAAATGTTATAAAAAATTGAAATTAAGCTTAGCAAGAGATTAATTTGTGTTAAAAAACATGCAAAAAACATGCATGAATAATTTTAAATTAAGCACAATCTATCAATCATATATGTATGATATCAATTGTAATTTAAAACATACATATATAGATAAACATGAATGAGTGCATAAGATTTAAAAATCTAAGAAATCAAGTATGTGTCTTATTGCTATCACTATCCTAACAAGCATAAAAAATAATCAAATAAATCATATATGCATGATTACCTAACTATTGCGCAGGGCAACAATCCCTCTGAGGAATCCGCCAAACAGGCGGAGACTGATGCAGTCGGAGATGTACCCAACACGCACAAGAATAGAGAACAATAGAGAAAAGCAATCAACACAGTATTTAACGAGATTCGACAATTTGCCTACGTCCTCGGGCAAGGGAGAGAGATATTTTATTGATTCAGTAATCAATACAAACTAATACAGAGGGATACTTGAGGAAACTTTTTAGGGATGCAATACATGAGGGCTCTAGCTCTTATTTATAGACACAGAGTCTCTGGGTTTTAGAAAACCCCGATTAGATTCGATATCAAACAGAAAAGGAATTCGAATCCTGAAAGGAAAGCCAAAACGCGTCTGTCGGCCGACAGGCCGGTCGACCGACCCTCGTCCACAGTCGACCGCCCGGTCGAGCCGACCCAAACAGAGAGCAGCTTGCTTCAGTCGGTCGACCGGGCGGTCGATCGGCATTCTCCTGTACACGTTGTGCACGCCGGTCGACCGGGCGGTCGACCGGCCTTCTCCACCGGTCGACCGTGTGGTCGACTGGGAGCTAATCTGGCCTGCTTTAATGCGTCGTCTTGCTCCTTTGTCTTCCGATCTCTGTGCTACCGTCTGAGCGGTGAGTACTGATGCTGAATTTCACCTTCTTCTTGTTCAGAACGTTGCGTTCACCCACCAAGTTGCAGGTAGCAGCACCTTCCAATGATCCCTTCTTTGTAGGAGCTTGCAAAGACCTTTCACCTCCTTGTCCGACCTTCATCTGCCAGACCTGCGTGCAAACATTATCTGAAGAAATAGAAGTCTCCACCAAACCTGTAAGCGTACTACCCTTCAAGTAGTAGAGATTGTTCCGGCGGATGCCCTTCATCACCACCATTGAACCTTTGGTCATCTTGAGAACACCATCTCGTATAGATACCACAAGGCCCAATGCTTCCAAAGTACCAATAGAGATAAGATTCCTTTTGAGTTGAGGTACATACCTAACCTCCTTCAGTTCTCGTACTATCCTATCAAACATATTGATACGGACTGTACCCATCCCTTCCACATTACACAGATGATCATCACCCATGACTGTGAAGCATCTATCTAGCTCCTCAAAGCTAGAAAACCAGGCCCTGTTCGGGCACACATGATAAGTAGCTCCGGTATCTAAGATGCACTCAGTATTATCTGAGTAATCAACAGTAGGAGTAGTAACAGAGAGAGAATACCGATGAGTCTGAATCCGATCCATCCGCCTGTGCGAGATTCGCCTCAATCTTTGACTCCATCTTCTTACCTTTGACCTTTGGGCAATCAACTTTCCAGTGCCCTAGCTCCTTGCACAAGGCGCATTTATTCCTCTTCAAATCTCTGAAGCCTGATCTGGACTTCGATCTTTCTTGATCATCTTTCCCTTCCTATTGGAACTTCTGCTTCTTACCGCCAATGTCTCTGCTGTTGTGTTCCCCGAAGAAGATTGTTTGTCCTGTCTCCTTGCTTCATAACTCACAAGAGCAGCAGACACCTCACTGTAGTTAAGGTATTTTCTTCCATTGATCAATGTAAGAGTAAAGGTCTCATACTCTTCCCTAGGAAGAGAATTCAATAGGATTACCACCTTATCCTCTCCATCGATATCCACATCCACATTAACTAAATCTGTAAAAAGCCTTGTATAGCTATTCATGTGTTCATTGATCCTCTCTGCATCTGAAAACGATAAACCTTACTCTTCAACTGCAACCGTGATTCGACGCTTTTCATCAGATACTTCTTCTCTAGGATCTCCCATAGCTGCCTCGCAGATGTTTCATGCAACACATGATACTTGATGTCTTCTGTCAAATAAGACCTGATCAAGCCACATGCCGTATGGTTCATCTTGTCTCAATCTTCTTCAGTTGTTGATGCGCACTTCTTCAACAACCTAGAGTGTCTTCGAGGTTTGATGTTGTTAGCGCATCCATCACCTCACACCTCCACATAGCGAAGTTGTTCTTGCCGTCGAACTTCACCACGTTAATCCTCAATGGATGTGAATTTGATATACTTTCTCTAGCCATCTTCTCAACTGATTCCTCAAAGCAATGCGAAAACAAACGAAGTTAGATAAACGAAATTAGATAAAGACAGGATCTTTACCTCCACGCGAAACCCTTGAAGAGTTTCTGATGCAATCTACTCCTTCAAATTGATTCCTTGAACAATCTATACGCTGTTTTGAGAGCGACACACGATCCCACAAACAGTCCCAACACCGCTTTAAGATCGACACACGATCTCTACCAAACAGCAACTGATGCCCTTAAAATCAACACATGATCACACGCTGAACCTGGGATGCTCTGTTACCACTTATTGCGTGCAGGGCAACAATCCCTCTGAGGAATCCGCCAAACAGGTGGAGACTGATGCAGCTAGAGATATACCCAACACGCACAAGAACAGAGAACAATAGTGAAAAGTAATCAACACAGTATTTAACGAGGCTCGACAATTTGCCTACGTCCTCGGGGCAAGAGAGAGATTTTATTGATTCAGCAATCAATACAAACTAATACAGAGGGATACTTGAGGAAACTTTTTAGGGATATAATACATGAGGGCTCTAGCCCTTATTTATAGCCACAGAGTCCCGGGTTTTAGGAAACCCCGATTGGGTTCGATCCAAAACAAAAAAGGAATCCGAATCCTGAAAGGAAAGCCAAAACGCGACAGGCCGATCGACTGGCCGGTCGACCGACCCTCGTCCATGGTCGACCGCCCGACCCAAATAAAGAGCAGCTTGCTTTCAGTCGGTTGACTGGGCGGTCGACCGGCATTCTCCTGTGCACGTTGTGCATACCGGTCGACCGGGCGGTCGACCGGCCTTCTCCACCGGTCGACCGTGCGATCGACCGAAAGCTAACCTGGCCTGCTTCAATGTGTCGTCTTGCTCGTTTGTCTTCCAATCTCTGTGCTACCTTCTTCCATCCCCTCTCTCCCCTCTCTCCCTGTACTAACCAACCGCCCACCATGGGTAGGTATTTTCGAAAATAGATGGTATTTTAAAGTAATGAACTAATTTTAATAAATGAACTAATTTAAAATAATTTAGAACTAGTTTCAGCATTTCAATAAGAAACACATCATATATCTTATGAAAGATGTTAATTACACAAAAATTATCACTCAAAACTTTATATAACATAAATAAGCTCAAGAATAGTTATTCATGAGTAAACAAAAAGTTGAGTGTACAAATATTCTGTAAATATCATATTCATGATAATAAAAAGTTTGTGTAATAAAGATCTAAAGAATCATGAAAACTCGTGTAAATTTTTTTTTTTAGATTTTGACATATAGAAAACTTGATTTGTAAAGACATGAAAATAAAAATCAAGAAAATTATTGATCGCTAAAAAATATCAAGATTAGTGGAGGCAATAAACTCAAATAATCAAATATCTCCACCAACAAGATATTCAAGAAGCACTTTTATGATATAATATAAACTTCAAGGTATATGTAAATTTCATCAAAACTAAAGCGTACACCTATATATTCAAACATATATTGAGTACACATGTGGGTATATATATAGAGTACGTGGCATAAAACTCAAGTGTCTCAAAGATACATGTATATCATATAGTTTTAACAATATTTATAAATATATGAATCAAAACTAATAAAAACAATATTATAAAAGATTAAGCATACATCTCAAAAAATTTATTCAAAAACAATATCAAATGCGTAAAGAAAGTATATGTATAAATGCAAGACTCATCCAAAATAGGACATACAAAGTATAATCAAACAAGAATTGAGTATACAAAGTATATGAATCAATTTTAGCAACAAATCAAGAGTGTTTCTCAAAAACTATACAAGTATACCACAAGTTTTAACAAAATTACATTTAAATATATATATAAAACATGCTCATCAAAACCAAAAAGAGGTAAAGTAGAAAGAAGAAAAAGAAAATAAAGTAAAGACGAACATAAAAAAATTACCTTTTATTGCTAGCAGAAACGATGGAAGAAAGGAGGAGGGTACATCGGTGTCACTCTCAACATAAGCCTCTCTCTCTTACTTATATGAATCTCAATCTAACCTAAGCTTACATACAAATTAAATTACATAAAAAGAAAACAAAAACCTATACTACAAAGAGTGAAAAACTGGACTAATTCCTATCTCTGCATGGTCGTCCCATTTTGCTCTGCTGAAACTAGTATTTATAGGGCAAAACCAAAAGGGGGGATCCCGGGAAGATTGGGGGAGCAAACGCTCCCCCAACTGACACAAGATAGCCGCGAAAACGCGGCTTGGGCCGCGTTTCCACGGCCCTGGTGTGGCCAGGTGGCCACACCCAATTGGTGGGATCTCCTGGTTTAGTGATTCGCCTGTATCTTCTTCTGGTTTTCTCGTTTCAGCTTCAGAATTTAACGAAACAGCCTTTGATTGTTGGCTTCAACCGCTTGATTCAGGGAGGATTCTTCTCAACCGGTTTTCAACCTCTTAATATGCCAAGATTTAGCCCTGATTCCTTGATTTCGAATTTCTTCTGAATTAAATCAGAATTTGGTGGGCTCTTGGGCTTGTTTCTCTTTCTTTTCTTTTAGCAACTGGGCCTACATTAAACAAAGAAGAATACTTATTAATATGATTTATTAGCTAAAAAGTATGCTAAGGTGACAATGTATATGCAATATATGTGACTAATCACACCCCCACAATTATCCCTTGCTCGTCCTCGAGCAAAACAACTAAACTATACTAAGGATTATTAGACCACTTTCACAGGTCACTCGATCGCACTGAGCATGTGCAACAAGCCGTTAAACCTCTAGGTTTCCCCTAGAGGATGAGTTTTATCTCGTGAGGGTTTTCAGTGGATTACACCCACAAAATCCATAAAGAAAGAGAAGCAAAGAGTTAGTATTTTCGAAAAGCATTTTGAAAGAGAAAAATATTTGAAATATAATTGTAAGATTTAAGTAATCTATAAGTTATAGGAAAACTGAATTTTTCATTCCTAAACTTAGTCTCTATTCAAAAATTTGTTATCAATCAAAGTAAGGAGTCAAATTGTACTTCTCATCTAGTC
Organism: Agave tequilana; assembly: GCA_038442645.1. Classification (NCBI taxonomy): domain Eukaryota; kingdom Viridiplantae; phylum Streptophyta; class Magnoliopsida; order Asparagales; family Asparagaceae; genus Agave; species Agave tequilana. The sequence continues at coordinate 59,897 of JAVJIF010008298.1, read as the reverse complement.
TATTACTTTACCCTAAGTCATATGCACCTTGTGACCGTGAAAATTTTGACTAAGGGTTCATTAACTCTAACTCTTATGCCTTATTTATTTGTATATATTTTTTGTGGTATTATTCCTTAGTTCTATTAGGCTTTCTAATCTGCCCATATAACGAGCCTTTAATCGATGACTCCCAAACCAAACGGTCTTAGGGCACCGGGTGAGAAAACACCCCAAGGACTTAAGGACTCGAGCAAACAAGGCCACAAAACTAAGGATTTTATTATATGAACCCCTTTTAGGTGTGAATACTTATGCTTTATTAGGCACAAATACCCAGCTTAATCAAAGGATTTTATATATATATATATATATATATATATATATATATATATATATATATATTTTCAAACTTATCTAATCATCTTTCGCATAAATACTAAGGCTTGCTTAGGCCAAAGCACCTAGCTAATCAATAATTAGATTTGTTCATCTTTCATAGATCTATTTTTTTTCTTTTTTTTTTATTTTTTATGTAAGGTATAAGAATCTTTATTTTTGAACTCTAAGTGTGTAAGTGTATGAAGTGTGCATATTTTATTAAGGTAAAGATCAAGACTAAATTACTTTGACAAATTATCTTCCTAACCCTAAAAATCAAACAAATAATCTTATTTTGACCAAATTTAAGAAATCCTAATTTTGATTTTCCTATTCCTTAAAATTGACTTAATTTCTTACAAAAAATATGACAAAATATTGTTTCTATTTTCAAAAAGTTTTTTAAAAGTAAAGAAATATCTTTTTTTTAATAAAAAGAAAAACCTAAGTTATGTTAGACCCTCCCCCACACCTATCTCATGCATTGTCCTCAATGTATGAATTAATGCATAGATGCATGAAAAAGAAGAAAGGGAAGGAAAATGTTACCTTAAGGTGGTGGTTCCGGTGGTGGTCTGATTGGTCCACGAAATACGGCCCAATTAACTTTTCGTGGGGTTCGGAGGAACCCACTAGAAATCTCTCTAATATAACCCATTAAAATGATATATCCATAAAGGATTTTTATTAAATATTTGACCCCATCTAATTTCCAAATTCCATAATTAATTTCGGAGTCAAATTTGTCAACCGCCTTGTCCCAAAATGGAGTGTGAAAAGATAGAATGATTGACTCGGACTCAGGAAGTACAGGAACTAATACCGACTCAGGAAGGTGACTTAAGTCAAGTAAAGGCTCAGGAGTCGAGATTGTTGGCCCAGAGGCCTTCCACTCTAGTTTTGATGATGATTAACTCATGTAGTTATGTTTACTAATAATCTTGTGTTATTTAAGTTTCAGATCATTAACCAAGATATTAATTGGTGATAGCTTCAACAAGATGTTTTGGAAGCTTTCACATGGTGATTCAAGAGCCCGAGCATCAAGATCATACATAGCCTTGCTCGTTGGATCACGGAGTTTTGGATCGAGTCGGCTTGAAGATGGAAAATCGTCAAGAAGACTTAGGTATCCTACTTTAGGTTTGTGTATTTTAGATCCATTTGTAAAGCTTAGAATAGTTGATATGCTCAAGTGCACAACGCACACGTTTTATGGATTTTGGTTTTCATGAATAGTTTAGATCAAAACAAGTTTAAATGGTTTTTATGTATATTAGATGTGTTCTATATACATACATGCTTCATATCTTAGACAAACTTATTTTGATATGTCTATTCATGAGTTTCAAGAAAAATCAGATTTCCTATTGAAAAAAATCCAAGTTTGATAAAATACAGTTTTTGGTTTTTGGTAAAAATGATAAGACACAAAAATAGTTTAAATTGCTTGATATTTGAGTTGAAATTTTTATCAAATGTTTATATATCAATGCAAAATGTTAAAACTATTTTTGGTGATTTTTAGAAGTTTTTCAAGTATTTTTAAGAATATTTTTTAACTGTTTTTCTGACCCAGAATATTGGCTGCCAGGCCCTGGCGGTTGACCGGGCCGGTCGACCGTATTCCAGAGCCGGTCGACCGACGTGCACAGGTCCGTGCACGTCTGGCCAGCAACTGGGCCAGTCGACCGTGCGGTCGACCGGACAGAGAGCTTTGCTCTCTGTAAAATTGCGGTCGACCGGGCGGTCGACCGGGATGCCCCAACGGTCATATTTATGACCGTTGGCGGTCGACCAGCCGGTCGACCGCCAGTTGTCTGGCTGTCAGAAACAGCCAAACGGCTAGTTTTTGGGAGAGTCTATTTAAGCCTCATATCTTGGGGTTTTTGATAAGACTTTTGACAAGAAAATTTTTCCCATTCTCTGGTTTTAAAAATAAGTTTTCAAAGTGTTTTAGAGCTTCAAAGATTTCATTTTTATTGTTTTTCAAGGGTTTTGGAAAATCAAAGAAAACTAAGTTTTTGGGATATTGTTTTGGATTTACATTTCTATCACCTATAAGAGATTTTCCAATTAGTTTTTCTTTGTTATTTGCTTTCCAAAAACACCTTAATATCCACTTGAGTTATATCTTCTATCCTAATCTATTAGGATCTTTGTTTGTGGAAAAAGAGAAGTGTTTGAGGTTGATTAAGCCTCCAAGTTGTAAACCCTCCTTATTTTGTTGTATCCCTCTTTGGTAGAGGTTGATCGGAGTGGTATTGGTTTGTATCCCTCTTCGGTAGAGGTGATTGAGTTGTTTGTTTGGCTACGGGCCTTATCCCTCTTCGGTAGAGGTGGATTGGTTGTATTGCCTCGGTGGCATTGTAAGGTTGAGAGAGGAGTTCGGTACTCCTTAGTGGATTAGAAATCCTTCTCGGTGAAGGCGGGGACGTAGAGCTAGGGGCTCGAACCTCGGAACATATCATTGTGTTTGCGTTTGATCCATTGCCTCTTAACCCTCTCTCTCTTTTATTTGTGCAAAGCATCATTCATTCATTCATATCTTATTGCTTGCATTTGTGCCTTGCATTATTTCATATTGTTCATCTTTATATGCTTGGCTTGCTTGTGTGTGCCTCACTTATACTTAACCACAAGAGCTTCATATAGCACCTCAACCCTTATCTAGGGGAATCAAGAGGAGTTAGTCCAGAGCCCTTCACGGGCAATTCGGCTACACTTGTTGGTTGTATTAAGTGTGTTGCAAAATAGTTTTTAGCATCCGCATTTAGTTTTTAGATTAGCATTATCACCTATTCACCCCCCTCTAGGTGATTTCAATTGGTATCAGAGCCTACGCTCCTGATACTTTAGGTTTAACCACTTAGGAGTGAGATCCTTGTTTGCTAATCATTCATTTGCATTTGCATATATTAGTTTGCACCCATGGATTGCTTTTCACCTCCCATGTTCGATGTCTCCAACATTGACACATGAAAATATAGGATGTCCATGTACCTAAAGACCCTAGGCTTGCATGTTTTTCTTCCCGCTACCAAGAAATGCTATCTTGGTAATAGCAATCATATAGGGGCCAATGCACAAGCCCTTGAGGCTATTAGAAGCACGCTTTCAAAAGATTATCTTATGCTTGTTTCTAATCTTGATTTCACTTTTGTAGTGTGGAACAAGTTGATAACCACCACCACCTCCAAGCTTCAATTGCCAATTCAACCGGAGGAGTCTAGTGGAGAATCCAATTCTCAATGCTTCATGGTCCAAGGGAATGACTCCCTTGAGGTACAATCGGAATCTCAACTAGATAGTAATAATGATTGTGCTAGTTCTTCTTCTAATGATTATGTTAATGCCAATGCTTTGAATGAAGAACTATCCATTGTGTGTGAAAAATTAATTGAAAAATATAATGTTTTGAAAAAGAAAAGTCTAGGCATTAATAATGAAAATAAAAATTTGATTTCTAGACTTAACAATGTTTTGCAAGAGAAGGAGGAGATTTTTAATGAGAGGGATTCATTGAAATCTCAACTAGATCTTGTTTTAAAAGAAAATAAAATTTTAAAATCTAAAAATGATTGTGAAACACTTTTGAAGAAAAATGAAATTTTATCTTCAAAAGTTGATTTTGTTTTAAAGGAGAATGTTGCTTTGAAAATAAAATAATTTCTATTTCCAATGATTTAAATGTTTGTTTAAAGAAAAATGAATCTTTACAAAATCAAATTGCTTCACATGTTTGCCATGCTAGGGTAGTCTCACATCACACTTCACCCCTTGCATGCTCCATTTCTTCTATTATTGAAAATGATATAAATTTGCTTAAGAAGAATATGGATTGTTTGGGCTCCACTTTGAGCCAATGTGCCAAGAGCCATACACGTTTGGAATCCTTGTTTCAAAAGAAGCAAGTTCCATCTTTTCATGCACACCCTCCACGGCATACACATGCTCCTCACGGACACCATCATCACTTGTATGCTCATGTGTACACATGTACACATTGTGGACGTAAAGGCCACCTTGCTAAATTTTGCTATGATAGAATACATAAAGTTAATTTAGCAAATAATTTTGTTTGGGTTAGAGAAGGGACTAACCCCCATGGACCCAAAAGAGTATGGGTACCAAAGTCCACCCCTCCTGTTTTTGATGTAGGTGTGGGCTCTCACATGACGTGAGAGTATAGACACCTTGGAGTGGATGCGTTCCGAGCTTCATGGAAATCAATTGGATGCATCACTTTCAATGGATGTTTGGTGGAAGGACCACCTTGGTTTGGAGAACTAGGGAGGTGCCCTCATTGGTTTTGGTATCGAATCTCTAACTACTTATTTATATTTATGCATGCTTTTCATGTTTATTATTTATAGCATGTTTTGATGTTTGTAGATTATTATGTTAATGCCATGTTTATTAGACCCTTGACATGCATGTATAGCATTTTGAGACACCCATGTTTAAAATGGACTATTATTTTGTGTTCTCGTAAATGTTTAGCTATCATGTTTATCATAGGTTTAATAATATATGAATTTACATAATAATCATGTTTATGTTTCTTCATGATGATTTATATTCCGTTTTATGCTTCATGATTTGAATATATGTTTAAATGATAGTTTTTATTAAGACTAGGATTTATACTTGTACATATAGTGGGCCACAAATAAATCTTTATATGTTTAAGCTTGATTGCTTATTTGAACCCATTAGATGTGCTAGTATAGTCTAGTTTTGATGATTCATGCATTTTAAACTTGTATTCCCATTTTTGTATTTGTTTTATGTTTAAATTTCATGTATATGTCCATTTTATCCAAACTATTGATTATACATATACATCCTTTTGAGCCACGTGCCTTCATGCATATATCTTAGTGGACTCATTGTGTTTGGATATGTATGTATACTTTAGATTGTATAAGACATACATATACCTTGAAGATTAAATAGTTTTTGATGAGTTTTATGTTTAAGGAATAATTGAGCTTAATTGAATATTTTCATGATCATGATCTTCACATTTTTAATTATGCACTCACCTTTCATGTTTACTCATGTTTTTGTTTTTATGAGTCATTATATGCTTCATTGACTTGAGTGTTGAATAACATGTGAATTTCATGTTTTATGAAAAATTTGTTTTTATTCCTTACTTGAAGGATTTCGTACTAGTTAATAAAATTTTTCATTTTAACTAGTTCGTATTCTTCATTTTAATATGAGGTATACACTTGCTATGATTGTTGTTTCAATTGGTATCATTGAATTCTTTCAATTGGTATCAATTTTGATTCTTCTTGTATACTCATATGTTGTATGTATGTATGTATGCTTCAATTCAAATGGTATCAATTTCTATTAGTATCTATTTTTCATACATATATATATTTATGCTAAAGATTGAATTTCTAATGACTATCATGTTTCAATTGATTAGTTTTCAATTGGTATTCTTAAACAAGCTTATGCATGTGTTTTAGTTTGTATTTCATAAAGGAGGAGAAAATTCGACTTTCATATTTCAATTGATATTTGTATTTTCACTCGCTTACTTTATGATAGAAAATAAAAATTTCAAATTGATATCATATGCTTAAAAAGAAAAATACTCTCTTTTGATATCAAGATGTTTATTTGAATGATTTAAATTGAAATCTCAAAATTTTGTTTAAAGAAAATATTCAAAAGTTTTGATTTGTATTGCCTATATGCAAGGAGAGCTTAACATCTCTTCTACATATAGATTCATGATGAGTGTATCTTGTATTGAGGAGCTTGACAACTCTTCTTTATGTGGTACACGTGTGTAGGGGGAGCTTTACATCTCCTCTTATGCATTGCATAGTGTACGTTATGTGAATTAGGGCTTGTCATCCCTCTTTCATGTAATGTATCTATGTTAGGAAGCTTCACATCTTTCTCTTCATGAATGTATATCGCATATACCATTTATTGATCTATGTTCACTTTCAATTGGTATCAAGATGCTATCTTTGACATATATTTAATTTGATATCTTAATTGATTGTAACCCCTTATTGATATTCTTTTTGTTTTAGACAAAAAGGGGAGAACATTGTTTTTATTGTTTTGACCCCTTTGTTGATTCTTTGTTTCGAACAAAAAGGGGGAGAAAAATTTATTGTTTTGCTTTTGCTTTTACCCCTTTATTAATGATTAACAAAAAGGGGGAGAAAGATGTTGAGTTTTATATGCATACTTATGTTTTTGCATATATTAAGTTTAATTGGTATCTAGAGCATGTTTATTTGTTTTTTGAAAATTTCATTGGTATCAAGAGCATTTTATTGTTTATGCATATCATGCATGTTTCATGTTTCATATTCATTGCATATTTATGTTTATTTGTTTATGCATGAGTTAAGGGGGAGCTTCTTTGAAGCTTAACTTTAATCCATGCATATATAACTCCATGAGCTTTGTCATCATCAAAAAGGGGGAGATTGTTGGCCCAGAGGCTTTCCACTCTAGTTTTGATGATGATTAACTCATGTAGTTATGTTTACTAATAATCTTGTGTTGTTTAAGTTTCAGATCATTAACCAAGATATTAGTTGGTGATAGCTTCAACAAGATGTTTTGAAAGCTTTCACATGGTGATTCAAGAGCCCGAGCATCAAGATCATACATAGCCTTACTCGTTGGATCACGGAGTTTTGGATCGAGTCGGCTTGAAGATGGAAGATCGTCAAGAAGACTTAGGTATCCTAGTTTAGGTTTGTGTGTTTTAGATCCATTTGTAAAGCTTAAAATAGTTGATATGCTCAAGTGCACAACACACACGTTTTATGGATTTTGGTTTTCATGAATAGTTTAGATCAAAACAAGTTTAAATGGTTTTATGTATATTAGATGTGTTCTATATACATACATGCTTCATATCTTAGACAAACTTATTTTGATATGTCTATTCATGAGTTTCAAGAAAAATCAGATTTCCTATTGAGAAAAATCCAAGTTTGATAAAATACAGTTTTTAGTTTTTGGTAAAAATGATAAGACACAAAAATAGTTTAAATTGCCTGATATTTGAGTTGAAATTTTTATCAAATATTTATATATCAATGCAAAATGTTAAAACTATTTTGGGGATTTTTAGAAGTTTTTCAAGTATTTTTAAGAATATTTTTTAACTATTTTTCTGACCCAGAATATTGGCTGCCAGGCCCTGGCGGTTGACCGGGCCGGTCGACCGTATTTCAGAGCCGGTCGACCGGTCGGTCGACCGACGTGCACAGGTCCGTGCACGTCTGGCCAGCAACTGGGCCGGTCGACCGGGCGGTCGACCGGACAGAGAGCTTTGCTCTCTGTAAAATTGCGGTCGACCGGGCGGTCGACCGCAATGCCCCAACGGTCATATTTATGACCATTGGCGGTCGACCGCCAGTTGTCTGGCTGTCAGAAACAGCCAAACGGCTAGTTTTTGGGAGAGGCTATTTAAGCCTCATCTCTTGGGGTTTTTGATAAGACTTTTGACAAGAAAATTTTTCCCATTCTCTGGTTTTAAAAATAAGTTTTCAAAGTGTTTTAGAGCTTCAAAGATTTCATTTTTATTGTTTTTCAAGGGTTTTGGAAAATCAAAGAAAACTAGGTTTTTGGGATATTATTTTGGATTTACATTTCTATCATCTACAAGAGATTCCCAAGTAGTTTTTCTTTGTTATTTGCTTTCCAGAAACACCTTGATATCCACTTGAGCTATATCTTCTATCCTAATCTATTAGGATCTTTGTTTGTGGAAAAAGAGAAGTGTTTGAGGTTGATTAAGCCTCCAAGTTGTAAACCCTCCTTATTTTGTTGTATCCCTCTTTGGTAGAGGTTGATTGGAGTGGTATTGGTTTGTATCCTCTTCAGTAGAGGTCATTGAGTTGTTTGTTTGGCTGCGGGCCTTATCCCTCTTCGGTAGAGGTGGATTGGTTGTATTGCCTCGGTGGCATTGTAAGGTTGAGAGAGGAGTTCGGTACTCCTTAGTGGATTAGAAATCCTTCTCGATGAAGGCGGGGACATAGAGCTAGGGGCTCGAACCTCGGAACATATCATTATGTTTGCGTTTGATCCATTGCCTCTTAACCCTCTCTCTCTTTTATTTGTACAAGGCATCATTCATTCATTCATATCTTATTGCTTGTATTTATGCCTTGCATTATTTCATATTGTTCATCTTTATATGCTTGGCTTGCTTGTGTGTGCCTCACTTATACTTAACAACAAGAGCTTCATATAGCACCTCAACCCTTATCTAGGGGAATCAAGAGGAGTTAGTCCAGAGCCCTTCACGGGGAATTCGGCTACACTTGTTGGTTGTATTAAGTGTGTTGCAAAATAGTTTTTAGCTTCCACATTTAGTTTTTAGATTAGCATTATCACCTATTCACCCCCCTCTAGGTGATTTCAGAGATTGGTTCAAGAAGTGGGTCCAAGTCAAGAAGTTGAAACTCAAGTCCACATTTATTTTCCATCAATGGAATGTGACTTAATATTGGTGATTCAAGTTCAAGAATGATAGTTGTGGGAATCAAAACTGACTCTAAAATATTACTCAAGTCGGGTATCAAAACAGGAGTCAATATTAATTCGGGAATTTGAACTGGATCACAGATTTGAGAATCTAGGTCACATTTCTCATTGAGTTCAATGTCATAAAAATGAGAACTTGCCAATTTTTCAATAGGACTTTCAAAAGTGTAAAATTGGTCAAGTTCAATATGATCATCAAAGATGGGTGATTCAATTTTTTGATGAATTGGCACAGGATCCAATGTTGACTCGGGAAAAAGATTGAAATCAGGTGAAGATACCGGAGTCATAATTGAATCAGGAAGTAGAATTGAATCACTAAGTTGAGGTTCATGATCATAATCATTCTCAAGTTCAATTTCAGGTAAGGAATAACTTACCAAACTGTCAATATCATTTTCAAAATTTGGGGTTTGGGCATGTTCAAATGATTGTTCTGAAATGGAACCTTGATTTTCTAAACAACATGACTCTTTGGCTCTAATAGAATGGTTAGTGACATCAGAACTGTTCAAACGGTGAGAACGTAGAGATTGGACCATCATATCTATGTCACGATTACGAGTGTTTTGAGCCTGAGTCATGGCTTCAAGCATCTTTTCATAGTTGATTGGTTCATCGTTTTGTTGAAAAGATGAAGTGTTGTCGTGGAATTGGTGGTGAAATTGTGAGTCCATCAGATTTTGTAATTTTTGTTTGGACTCACGCATACTCATTTCCAAAATTGATGGTTTTCTATTTGGACTGGTGGAACTGAGTATGAATCTTGGAAATATTGTAGACTAGGTGGATAAGGAGGACAAGTTGGTTGACAATTGGACTCGGGGGAGGTGAATCCCCACTGACTCTGTGAAGAGTTGAAATTATTCTAGAAATTATGGTTATAAGATTGGGGGCATGGGTTATATTGATTCGGATAAGACCAATCCGGCACACTAGGTTGGTTAAAGTTATGATATGCTGGGTTGGTAATATCCGAAAAAGAGGTCGGTGTGTAATATGGATTACTATTAAAATTGGAAAAATTGTTATTATAATCCATATCACACAATAAAATACAAACAAAGAAAAAAAAACAAACAAATAAGCAAACAAATAAAAAGAAAAAAATTCTAAACTAAGTTAGGATAGACCTATGACCTAGACGACTCCTAACTGGTTAGACTGTCCATAGGAGGTATAATGTAGACTTTAACCACAAGCTAATCAGCCAGGTCAGGGTAAGATTGGTGGGAGGTTATCCGTCAAAGACGTTCCTTAATTAAATAACCACCAATCTTCGGGCTTTCGGCCCTTAATCCCTTTCCTAGACACTGATTTGGCAGGAGTCAAATTCCAACACCTTTCCCCCTTAGGATAATCTCCTAATTGAGTCCGAGATGTCCCTAGGGCCAACGTCTACTCATTTTTAGTTAGGCTCGGGTTAGTGAGTGCTTGGAATCTAATTTTTGGGCCAAGGAAGGGTGATTAAATCCCCACCTTATCTTGTTATAGGGTGGTGCCCTTAAGATCAGTTTGTGCAAGTGTACAAGATATGCAAACAAGATTCACTTAAAGCGATGTAAATCAACCAAGAGATGAGTCCTATTCTAAATGCAATGCGAACGTACCTTGCTCCAGCACTCTTCAACAGTAAAGTAAAAAATGCAAACGTCTAATCAATTTTTTAACTTTTCAACAAGTATTTTACTGTTGGTTTATTAGCAGCCTTCTGGTGATGGTATTGGCCCAGAGGCCTTCCACTCTATTTTTGATGATGATTAACTCATGTAGTTATGTGTATTAATAATCTTGTGATTTTAGTTTCAGATTATTAATCAAGATGTTAGTAGGTGATTAGCTTCAACAAAGATGATTTGGAAGCTTTCACATAGTGATTCAAGAGCCCGTGCGAAAAGATCATAAATAGCACTCATTGGAGTCAAGCTCGGTGGATCACGAAGTTTTGGATCGAGTCGTCTTGGAGACGGCGCTCCACAAGAAGACATCGGTACCTAGTTTAGTTTGAGTTTTAGATCCATTTGTAAAGATTAGAATAGTATGATATGCTCAAGTTCACAACACACACATTTCATGTTTTGAATATTAGTTTTCAATTTTTCCGTTTTGGTTTAACCGATCTTGGTTTCATGAATAGATAGATCAAAATAAGTTTAAATTGTTTTATGTATAGTAGATTCATTCTATATACATGCATGCTTAACTTCCTAGACAAACTTAGTTTTGACTTACTTATTCATGTGTTTTATGTTTTGGTATTTTTAACAAAACATATTTTGGAATTAAAGTCAAAAACATGGATATCCTAAATGTTGTTTAATACCATGTTTTTGTATTTGGATGAGTTTTAGACAAAACGTATTTTCAATTCAAAAATCCAAGTTTTAGAAAATACAGTTTTTGGTTTTGGCAAAATTTCTATAACACAAAAATAGTTCAAAATGTTTGAGATTTGTGTTAAAATTTTTAACAAAAGTTTGTATTTCAATGAAAAATGATAAAACTATTTTTGTGCAATTTTAGAGATTTTATGGGAATTTTTAGGATTAAAAATTACATGTTTTTCTGACTAGAACTGCTGCTGCCAGGCTAGATCGGTCGACCGTACCAAGTAGCCGGTCGACCGGTCGACCGACGTGCACGGATACGTGCACGCTGGCTTACCCATAAGCTGGTCGACCGCACGGTCGACCGACTGAGAGCAGGTTGCTCTCGGGTTGCTCCCGGTCGACCGAGAAGAGAGCCATTGCTCTCTGAGCTGCCAGCGGTCAAAAAGTGACCGTTGGCCAGTCGACCGTCCGGTCGACCGGTAGTTCATTTTTGGCAGGATCTGCTGCCAACGGCTAGTTTTGTAAATGGGCTATAAATACCCCATTGGAAAGAGGTTTTCTCTAAGATTTTAAGAGCTAATTTTTCCTGACTCTCTAGTGTTTTCACAGTAATCAAAAGAAGTTTTTGGGCTTTAAATTGAACAATCTATTTGGTGTTTTTGCTAGGGTTTGGAAAATTAAGAAAGGGTTTTTTGGAAAAGATTTTGATTCAACTTCTTCATCTGGGTTTCTAGTTTTTCCCAAAGATTTTCTTTGAGTTTTTGATTTCCATTCCTTTGGTTTTCTCCACACTTGAGCTACATCTACTATCTTATTCTATAGGATCTTTGTGTGGAAAAAGAAATTGTTTGTGGTCTTTTGATCACCAAGTTGTAAACCCAATCTTTGCTTGGCTTTGTGCCTTTCCCTCATTGTGTTGAGGAGGTTGTGCATTTGGGTTGTATCCCTCAAGTTGTGAGGTGATCCTTGTGTTGCTTTGTGCTTATCCCTCAAGTTGTGAGGTGATTGTTTGTTGGCTTGGTGCTTTGCCTCTAGAAGGAGGTTGTGGTTGTAAAGAGAGGAGTTGGGTACTCCTTGTGATTGTATTGCCCCAAATCCTCGGTGGAGGTTCCCTTTGTGGGAGTCCTGTATGGACAAGCTAGTGGAGTTGAAATCCTTCTGTGTGAAGGCGGGGATGTAGAGCTGGGTGATCGAACCTCGAAATATATCTTATTGTTTGCGCTTAATCCCTTGACTCTCTCTCTCTCTCTCTTTATTTTGTGCCTTGCATCATTTCATATTGTTCATTCATATTTATTTGCTTGGCTTGGTTGTGTGTGCATCTCTTGTTGATTGCATTTAGTGTAATTGCAATTAAGTTTTTAAATTCCGCATTAAGTTCATTAGATTAGCATTATCACCTATACACCCCCCCTCTAGGTGATTTCAGATGGCATATAAGAAATAAAGTTTGCAGAAAACTATAATTTTACAAAGCAAGCAGCCCTGCAAAAAGACAGTCAGTAGTGAGCTCCTTTTCGCCGCGGATCCGCGACCATAGCCGCGGAAACGCGACAATCCAGAGGGTGCTTGGTCTCTGTTTTCTAGAACAGAGGCCCAAGACCACTTATATGTTACTGCAATCTTTTTTTCCTGCTTTTCCTGCCCTGTAACCTGCAACAGAGAAGAAAAATTCGTTTTAGTTCAAAAATTCAATAAAAACCGTTACCCTCCCCGGCAACGGCGCCAAAATTTGATTGAAGCTAAACCTGCACAAAAATACGGAATTTTAGAACTTAAAAATAGAGATGTGCAAGTGTTCAATTCTACCGCGATTGCAAGTGGCTATGCGGGTCGTGATCCACAAGGAGGGTTAGCGATAGAAGCGTTTAAGGTTTGTATTGAAATCTTTGTGAAGAAAAATGAAGGTTCTTCTTTGTTTTAAGAAATGAAAATGAAAAAGAGTTAGGTTAAGTTAGAAAAAAAGCGATAGATGGAGAAGGTGGAGAAAATCAGAAAATGACCATGTACAAATAAATTGAAAAAGGATGAAAAAGATTTGGAAGATGTGGTGTTGGTGATCTAAACTAAAAATTACATGAAAAGAAAGAAAATTAAAGAAATACTTACCTAGTTTGGTTGATGACCTACCTGAAACCCTTGCATGTTCTACCTTGCTTCGAAGGCGTTCAACGCATAAGCCATAGGATCGAGCTCAGTCCCCAGTCGCATTACATCATCAAGACGAACAAGCATGAAATGATACGGAGTCTTGAGGAGGAGAACATCACCATGAATTATCGTTGGCACTCACACAACATTGTTATACTGATGCTTCTGGATTCACTTGCATGCTCATCAAAACCAAAAAGAGGTAAAGTAGAAAGAAGAAGAAGAAAACAAAGTAAAGACGAACATAAAAAAATTACCTTTTATTGCTAGCAGAAACGATGGAAGAAAGGAGGAGGGTACATCGGTGTCACTCTCAACATAAGCCTCTCTCTCTTACTTACATGAATCTCAATCTAACCTAAGCTTACATACAAATTAAAATTACATAAAAAGAAAACAAAAACCTATACTACAAAGAGTGAAAAACTGGACTAATTCCTATCTCTGCATGGTCGTCCCATTTTGCTCTACTGAAACTAGTATTTATAGGGCAAAACCAAAAGGGGGGATCCCGGGAAGATTGGGGGAGCAAACGCTCCCCCAACTGACACAAGATAGCCGTGAAAACGCGGCTTGGGCCGCATTTCTGCGGCCCTGGTGTGGCCAGGTGGCCACACCCAATTGGTGGGATCTCCTGGTTTGGTGATTCGCCTGTATCTTCTTCTGGTTTTCTCGTTTCAGCTTCAGAATTTAACGAAACAGCCTTTGATTGTTGGCTTCAACGCTTGATTCAGGGAGGATTCTTCTCAACCGGTTTTCAACCTCTTGATATGCCAAGATTTAGCCCTGATTCCTTGATTTCGAATTTCTTCTGAATTAAATCAGAATTTGGTGGGCTTTTGGCTTGTTTCTCTTTCTTTTCTTTTAGCAACTGGGCCTACATTAAACAAAGAAGAAGAACACTTATTAATATGATTTATTAGCTAAAAATTATGGTAAGGTGACAATGTATATGCAATATATGTGACTAATCAGTGATCTCCTCGTTTTTCTCAGTAAGAACGAGACCTTTTCATGCTATGTTTAACACTACACCTCTGGCATCTATTTCGCTGTTAAGTTAATATTAAACCTATGACAGTGATCTCCTCATTTTTCGCAATGAAAACGAGACCTTTCCATGCTATGTTTAACACTACACCTCTGGCATGCAGTTCTTTTTGTTACGTTAACATTACACCTCTGACAAATTGCTTTTCGAATTCCTACGAAGTTCTTTTTGTCATATTAACATTACACCTCTGACATATGAACTTCTATGGAATTCATTTCATAGCTCCCCAGCAAGTTTCTGAGTCCTACTCAGTCTTTGGTGGACTTTTTCGGTTGTCACGTTAACAATATACCTCTGACAATTCCTTCCAAATCCCGATAAAATTTTGAGCTTGGTGGCTTCTCAATCGGTTACGTCATTGCGACCTCTGAACCGGCAGATAGCCAAGTCTCATCTTTCAGTCCGGCAAGGACATTTCTTTGTCATCATACGATAAAATTTTGAGCTTGGTGACTTCTCAATCGGTTACGTCATTGCGACCTCTGAACCGGCAGATAGCCAAGTCTCATCTTTCAGTCCGGCAAGGACTATTTCTTTGTCATCATACGATAAAATTTTGAGCTTGGTGGCTTCTCAATTGGTTACGTCATTGCGATCTCTGAACCGGCAGATAGCCAAGTCTCATCTTTCAGTCCGGCAAGGACTATTTCTTTGTCATCATACGACAAAATTTTGAGCTTGCCAAGTCTCATCCTTCAGTCCGGCAAGGACTATTTCTTTGTCATCATATGACAAAATTTTGAGTTTGGTGGCTTCTCAATCGGTTACGTCATTGCGACCTCTGAACCGGCAGATAGCCAAGACTCATCCTCCAGTCCGGTAAGGACTATTTTTTTGTCATCATACGAAATTTGGAGCTTGGCGGCTTCTTAATCGGTTACGTCATTGCGACCTCTGAACCGACGATAGCCAGGTCCCATCTTTTAGTCCAGTAAGGACTATTATCTCAAATGGCTGCAATACAACTTGAAAGCGAGAATTCAGAAGCTAAAACAAGTTGGAAATACAACGAGGGAGTCAAAATAAAATCACTTTTTATTGATTCCAAAAGAGGGATACATGAATGTACATATTACAAGCTATGACGGTGCTTCATAGGACTTGATCCGTTCTTCAAGAGTGACCAACCTAGTCTTCCTCTCTTCAGCAGCCCTGATAAGCGCCTGTGACCTTAACTCGGCCTCATTAAAGCTCGCCGTCTGGGCCAAGCGAGCTTCAATTTCAACCGAGGTTGCCCTCTGTGCTAGCTCCTACCGCAAGACTTCGTCATTCTGGGCCTTAAGCTGTTCAAGCCGGGCAGTCTCTTCAAGACGCACTGGTTCAGCCTTGGACAAAAGAAAATTAGCCTTCCTGATCATTTCCTTGGCCTTTTCAATTTTATCCTCAGCGTCAAGAAGAGCACTGCTAGAAGCATCTATGGCATCCTTGAGCTCTACTTTCCTTATCTCCAAGGATTTCAAATTAGAAGAAATGGCCTTAGCAGCTTCTTGAGCGGCGAGATAAGCTTCATGCATCTGAGCAACAAGATGCGCAAGCTGTTCGTCAACTGAAGACTCCAGATCTGAATGGGTAAGACGGCGCCATTCGTCCACATCCCTCTCGAGTCTGTCCACCAGAAGCTCCAACGTGGCGGCCTGGTCATCCCCTCCAAAGTCTCGAATACTGTCAATGCTTCGGGAGAGGACCACCTTTAAAGCAGAGAACGAGGTAGTCGAGCCCTTCAAGACCAAAGTAATGGATCACTTCAAGCTCTTATAAAAGCTGTCGACTAACTCAGGCACGAATTCATTCTCGGCCTCAATTACTCCCGGCAAACGAGCAGCCCCTGAAGACAGAGTTTCCACTGGCTTCACCGGTGTAACTATGGAGGAAATAATAGAAGCACTGGCTGTAGCAACACAAGGGGTTGTCGGTGATCTTGGAGGAGTCCTCATTGAAACCAGTACACTAGCCACAACCGATGTAGGACTAGTGACAATTTCTAGGAGAGCTGGCTCAACCACCAATGTTGGAGAAGTAGGACTAGTAATCATCTTCAGCTCCGCACCTGGCAAGATAGGCGGCACTGACGAAACCGATGGCATCTCACTTATTGATATAGTTGGAAGTGAGGTTGGTTCCATGACTACCGTCACCTCAATCCCCTTTCCTCTGGCCGGTTCAGGCTGATAAGAGGGTAGGTCGTGATGCAAAGCATCCAACTCAGCAGTATCCGCCGCGGTCGAAGTACTTACTTCACCCCTGGTTCCCTCAGGAAGACGGATTGGCTCTCTTAGAGTCGATGCACCCAAAGGCAGAACACCTACAACAAGACTTTGTTTAGGCAAGGCATAATAAATAGCAGGAGTCAAAAGGTCAAAATAGTACCAAAAGATGATGTCACCTCAATCGTCTTGACGGCTGCATCAGTCCCTACAGGCTCCATTGGAAAATCTTTGGCAGAATCAACATGAATGGTCGGCCCACCTTCACTTGCCGAACCCTCCGTGGTCCACCCAAAAGAGCTAGAAGTTACGGGACTTCCTTTTAAAGTCCCAGCGCCCGAAGGACCTACATCAGCCGCATCATCTCCAGACTCTTCCGAGACGGCGAAATAGCCAGCTTCATCGCCTTCTCTATAAGTGAACAGGGGATCATAATGCCCCCCTGTTCTCCGGCAGCCTCAGCTCTCGGGCTTCTCACTGCCTCAGTTCCTGAATCATAAAGTAAACAATGAGCTATATGGAACACATAAGAAGTATATTACAAGAATGGAGCTGATCTCACCCGGGTCTGGAGCTGCTTTACCAGTAGTCGGCCTAGGAGCCGACAACCTAATGACTAATGGGGCAGGAGGAGGAGACGCTGTAGATAATTCGCCTTCTGCAACAACCGTAGGAGAGTAGCGACGAGGCTTCTTCACTACCCTCTTCCTACGAGATCCACCTTCCCGCTTTCGCTTGAAGTGGATGCAGCATCTTCTTCCTCCACTTCTTCCACATCAACATGTTCTATGGGGGCCGTGCCTACCCTACCAGAAGCAGCTGTTGGAGCTTCAGCACCCGTATCCGCTTCAAAGCGAGGACTTCCTGCATCCGAGGCTTCGCTATCATCAACAGCAATGAATTCCCCGAGGCCTGGAACGTGGACCCTTTTACCCTCTCTCTTCTCAGTGACCTTCCGCTTCAGCCGCTGAGAGATTAACTTCACACCAAAGGAATTAATAGAAAATCCAGTGGGTGTGGAGTTCGAAGTTCTATACCACTGGCAGAATCTCAGGGTCGTCAGAAGGTTCGGAGTCCTTAGTGGCATGCACAGTCGCGCCTCAGTACAGCCAGCGATGAAGAACCGTCAGGCACGAGCTCTATCGATGAGACTCCCCATGAAGGCCAGACTGCTGTTTGGATTGCCTACATACAGTTGGTCATACCCAAACTGGTGGGCAAACTGACTCGGAACATAGGGCTCCAGGTAACAGGTGTCCCCACTTCTATACAACAAGTGTGATGGCTGGATGCTAACCAGCCACTCGAAGATTCCCCGACTCAATGACGTCTGCCCTTCTCCCACATCTTTGAATTCTTCACCATAGCCTGCATCGCGAATGTAGGGAAGCATCAGAAAAGGCTATAGACGTCATGACGGTACAACAGCTTACGGACCGCAGCCACATAAGTCTTTGACCATGAACACCACTCGAATCGACGGAGAAGCGCCATTCGAACACCTTTTGGGGGCTCCTCTCCAGCTTGGATGATGGAAGGACAGTGAAGGGTGAACCATGCCATCAAATAAGTATATGGCAGACCAATTCTGGGGTTTGGTCCGTCGCGAGGCAAGATAGTCCCCTTTCCCCGCTTCGTTGTTGGTGGCCTACAGAAAGCCTCTGTCAATGCACGAAGGCCTCTTTGAATACAGCACACCATGGCTGGAAGAAGTCCAAGAGAACGACCATGGACTAGACGAACGGCAGGCAATAAGATAGTCGATGAATGACATCGCCAGACGAAGACGGCACCACACATCTCTTCAACCAGACCGTCAAAAAACCAGCCAGAAGTGCCTTCCGGGACGTCGGTCGATGAGCCTGGTGGTGGAAACTCTGAAGAATATCGTTTTTCTCATAGGGTCCGTCATCTTCTTTCAGAATTAAATCCCCTTAAGAGTGCTCTTGCATCCGGCGAAAGATGTCTTCATCTGCAACTCCACAATGAGCCGCTTCAGGAGTACCTTCCAAATCGGGGAACAAATAATTTTCCCAGCTCTTCAAACTGCATGAAGCTCCCTTACTGCTCCCATGCATGCTGGAGCAAATATACAGGTGACACATTAATTCCCAGTAGGTCCCAAGCAAAGCAGGCTCCTGCTTCTCCAGAAGTGCCAATTCCGCCTCGCACGGGAAATATTCTTCATATGGGAGAGACCCCAAAGGCAGAGTAGAGACTTCCCACATCTCGTGCAGAGCCATACCCAATTCACCAACATGGGTGAAGAAGGTCCCTGTAGCTGGGCAGTATAACTCAAAGATGGCGTAGAAGTTCGCTACGCTCATCTGAATGTCATAACAGGTCTCCCTGACGGCCTCATAAAGTCCCAGCCTCTCCAGATCCTCCTCAAAATAAGCAAGGACATATAGAGTCAAGTCCCTCCACCATGCCTTGGGAGGGTGAATCCACCCTGGAGTCCTGAAATCAGTGGCTGGATAATTGCCACAAACTTTAAAGAACTGATTTCCAAAGGTCTGAGCCACCGCGGGGTTTTCTGCCACTGGGATGTCTGGAAGTACATTCCCAGGGTGGAGACCCAATATGCAGCGAGGAGGACCCGCCCTTGTGTAACCGGGAGACGGAATTATCAATTTCCCTACGTGAACGGAGTCAGTAGTCCGAGTTACTTGCCACTGCATCTTTCGAGCCCTCGTCACGCATTGAAAGAAAAACAAGGGAAAATGCCGCTTGCTAGATGGGAGATAGTACTTCTCACCATCCAATTTGAAAATTCACTGCCCCTCTCCGGCTAGCAGCTGGTGATCGTTGTCTGGCGCTGCATCTCCGAACATGAAGCCGGGCTTTCGAGAGATTCTTCGGTCAGAATCTTCAAGGGGAGCAGTAGTTAAGATGCTCCTCATGGTGCGCTGATCCCTATCATGAATAAGTGCATCCCGAGCAGGAGCGCTTCGCTCGCTGAATAGTGAAGCCTGCCCTTGAAACTGCAGGTTGACATTGCCATCTAGCCCCCTGGCTGTGCTAAAGAGACTGTTCAGAGGACCAGGAGTATAGTGCACTGCAAGAATAAGGAGAAACTATGATTAGTTCATCAGCCAAACAAGAGCTAAAACAAGAATGCAATTTTTGTTAAGGCATAGCCTCGCTCTCCGAGCGAAGCTGGCCTAATGATAGCTTCGCCCCGAAGCTTAGCTTCGCAGCTGCAGCGTAACTCCGCATTTCACACGAAAGCAGGATGCAGGAAAATATCCAAGTGTTAGCTTCGCTCTGGAAGCTTGATCTCGAACAACAGAATGCGACAAAGCCCCAGGGACTAACTTCGTCAGAAAGGTATTATTGCCTAAAGATTATTTTAAAGGCATTAAGATCCTTCTCAGTTACACTCCAAATGTTAGCTTCACAACCTATCATTCAATAGGATGTGAACCGCCTAAGGGATAGCTTCGCCTGGAAGCTTGAAGAAGGGACCCTTCGGTTCTAAGATTCTCAATCAAGAAATCAAGGGAAATTCAGGGAATTGAACTCCCTAAGATCACGAGATCATGATTGATCGCTCTGGATTCATGGGAAGATAGCCAGAAATTGACTTTAAAAGAGAGATGAAAATCTCTGGTCAAAAGGGAAAGATCCCTATCCGCGATAGGTCGTTCGATGACTGGAGCAGGAGAAGGACCCTCCGTCGTAGAGGTTGCTACCTCTTTTCCTGCTCGTCTTTTGGGAGCCATTGGAGAACTGAAGAAGTTCTTGAATTCTCAAACGGAGAAGAAAGAAGAAGAAAGGGCTTGCAGTGCTCTGAAAATTCAAAGAGAAGTTGTGCCTTCTCTTTCAGCCCGATCAGGCTTTTATAGGCTAATGATTGCCTAAATGTCACCTCCTCGAAAGGAGCGCAGGCAGTCATTTCAAATTAATTTGAAACGGCGCCTAAAGCGCCTTCCCAAGAAGCGTTGCTTCAACCCCGCTAAGGGCTAACTCCGCCGTGAGTTCAGCATCGACTTCATGCAACGTTTGAGTAACTTCGCCGAAAGATGAACCTTAACCCCGCTGAGAGCTTGAACTTCGCAGAGAATTCATGCTAGCTTCGCTGGAAGCTCGTTCCTAATTCAGATAGGATTCTGTCTTTAACTTCGCATGAAGTTTAGCTCCGTCAGTCCACTCCAAGTGTTCTCAGGTCAAAAAGAAGGAGAAACAAAGCAGATAAACAGCACAAAATAAACTTTTATTGATTCAAAAGATACATTGATGCTACATCAAAGTGGTCTTTCATACAACCGAATCATTGCTCCAAAGGCATACAAGTGGTCCTATCTACTTCCAAGCGAAACTAACTGGACACGAAAGGCCTTCCTCCTGCACAAGGCCGTAATCCTTCGCATAATGGCAGATTTTGCCATCAAGGGCTGGATCGTCTTTGATGAAAATTAGCAAAGGACTGGTTGCCACCAGAAAGCTAGATCTTCTTTGACGAAAATTGACAAAGGAAGGATCCGAGACCTTGCAGGTGACGTCCGCTTTCTCGAAGTAGATCATCTCGGATAAGCGAATACCAGCCCCTTCTCGAAGTGGATCATCTCGGATAAACGACTGCCAACCTCTTCTGGGAACACACATCAGCTGCCCCAGTTTGTTCCTCCTGCTTAGGATTTAAAGTTTCAACTGAAAAAACAAGAGGCAACTTTCTGACAAAAGACTGACGAGCATAGCTCACTGCAATGCAAACTGAAAATAGGTTAGCAGTAAAACAAAGAAAAAATGCAAGCATGATACGCTAAGTCAAATTCTTTATGCGAATCAATTTATATCCAATCCAGTTGCGCTTTAAGGATGGATTTCAGTTAAGCAGAGGATAGCCTCGCTTGCACAGTGATGATGGGCTAGCTCAGCGTAAGCCAAGTCTTAGCTCCGCTTAAGACAGTTATACTAAAGGAGCATCAAAAAGAGCTAAGTCCTAGCCTCGCCCATATGGCTAAGCCAGACTGATCCAGAGGAACACAGTCTTAACCCCACCTATATGGCAAGACTGGCTCAACTTTGAAGAGACTAAGTCTCAATCCTTGCCTATGTGGCGAACTTAGCAGGCAAGCATGTAATGTGAAAATCACCTAGAGGGGGGTTGAATAGGTGATAATGCTAATCTAATGAACTTAATGCGGAATTTAAAAACTAATTGCAATTAACAAGAGATGCACACTCAAACAAGCCAAGCAATTATGAATGAACAATATGAATTGATGTAAGGCACAAAGTAAAGAAAGAGAGTAAGAGCCAAGGGATCAAGCGCAAACAACAAGATATGTTTCGAGGTTCGAGCACCCAGCTCTACATCCCCGCCTTCACAAAGAAGGATTTTAAGTCCACTAGCTTGTCCACAAAGGACTCCCACAAAGGGAACCTCCACCGAGGATTTGGGGCAATCACAATTACAAGGAGTACCCAACTCCTCTCCTTACAAACACAACCTCCTCCTTGAGGCACAACTCCAAGCCAACAAATAATCACCTCACAACTTGAGGGATTAGCACCAAGCTTACACAAGGATCACCTCACCACTAGAGGGATACAACCCAAATGCACAACCTCCTCAACACAATGAGGGAAAGGCACAAAGCCAAGCAAAGATAGGGTTTACAACTTGGTGGTCTAACAAACAACCACAAACAATTTCTTTCCCACACAAAGATCCTATAGAATGAGATAGTTGATGTAGCTCAAGTGTGGAGAAAATCAAAGGAATGGAAATCAAAATCTCAAAAAAAATTCTTGGGAAAAACTAGAAACCAAGATGAAGAAGTTAATCAAACACTTTTCCCAAAACCATTTTCTTTGATTTTCCAAACCCTAGCAAAAACACCAAATAGATTGTTCAATTTAAAGCCCAAAAACTTCTTTTGATTGCTGTGAAAACACTAGAGAGTCAGGAAAAATTCGCACAAAAAATCTTAGAGAAAAACTCTTTCCAATGGGTATTTATAGCCCCCAGAAAATTATAGCCGTTGGCAGCAGAAACTGCCAGAAATGAACTAACGGTCGACTGGACGGTCGACCGTCCAACGGTCGGATTTTGATCGTTGGCAACTGACGGTCGACCACCCGGTCGACCGAAAAGAACAGAGAGCACTGCTCTCTGGTACGGTCGACCGGCCGGTCGACCGTCCCGAGTGTCTGCCAGACGTGCACAGGGCTGTGCACGTTGGTCGACCGTTGGGTCGACCGGCCCTTAGTTCGGTCGACCGTGCGGTCGACCGACCTGACCTGTCAGGCACTGTTCTGGGTCAGAAAAATAGGATAGAAAATATTCTAATAAATCCATAAAGACTTGTAAAAATACACAAAAATAGTTTTATCATTTTATTTTGAAATATAAACTTGTGATAGAAATTTCATCACAAATAACAAACATCTTGGAACATTTTTGTGTCTTATCATTTTTACCAAAATCCAAAACTTGTATTTTTGAATAGAAAATACATTTTGTCCAAAACTCATCCAAATACAAAAACATGATATTAAACAACATTTAGGCATGATGTATATGGATATAATCCTATATACATGAAACATATATATATCCATGTTTTTGTCATTAATTTCAAAATATGTTTTGTTAAAAATACCAAAACATAAAACACATGAAATAGACTATCAAACTAAGTTTGTCTAAGAAGATGAAGCATGCATGTATATAGAACAAATCTAATATACATTAAACCATGTAAACTTGTTTTGAATCTATCTATTCATGAAAACCAAGATCGGTTAAACCTAAAACCGAAAACCAAAACCAAAACATGAAACGTGTGTGTTTTGTGAACTTAAGCATATCATACTATTCTAATCTTTTACAATTTGGATCTAAACATAAAACTAAACTATGGTACCGATGTCTTCTTGTAGAGCGCAATCTCCAAGCCGACTCGATCCAAAACTCTTTGATCCACCGAGCAAGTGCTATATATGATCTTTGACGCTCGGGCTCTTGAATCAACATGTGAAAGCTTCCAAATCATCTTGTTGAAGCTAATCACCAACTAATAACTTGATTAATGATCTGAAACTAAATAACACAAGATTATTAGTACACATAACTACATGAGTTAATCATCATCAAAACTAGAGTGGAAGGCCTTTGGGCCAACAATCTCCCCCTTTTTGATGATGACAAAACTCATGGAGTTATATATGCATGGATTAAAATTAAGCTTCAAAGAAGCTCCCCCTTAACTCATGCATAGGGAAAAACAACAAATATATGCAATGAATACTAAACATGAAACATGCATAGGTATGCATAAAACAATAAATGGCTCTACATACCAATGAAAGATACCAATGAAATTTTCATAAACAAATAAACATACTCTAGATACCAATTAAAATAAACAAATAAACATGCTCTAAATACCAATTAACAAAAACAAACAAACATGCTCTAGATACCAATTAAACTTCATAAAAACATAAAACATGCATACAAACATGCATATAAACTAAAATTCTTCTCCCCCTTTTTGTCAATCATCAACAAAGGGGTAAAAACAAAACAAAACTAATACACATATTCGTTTTATTCAAAACAAGGAATCAATCAAGGGATGTTCTTCCCCTTTTTGTCTAAACTCAAATATGATACCAATTAAAAAATGTGTCAAGGAAGTGCATATTGATACCAATTAAAAGTGAAACTATACCAATTGAAAAACAAAAATCTTGATACCAATTGATAAGTAAACAAATATCATATCAATTGTAAATAAACAATCTTGATATCAATTGAAATTAAACATTACAAATTTTGAATTTCTAAACATAAATCTTATACCAATTGAAATTATTATTCTCTATCATAAAGCAAGGGAGTGGAATACAAAATACCAATTAAAAGATAAAATACAAGATTTTCTCCCCTTTATGAAATACCAAATAAAACTATGCATAGGCTCGAATAAAGATACCAGTTGAAGGCTAAATCAGTTGAAACAAGGTTTGAATTAAGAATACCAATTGAAAGCTAAATCAATTGTAACAAAGTTGAAGCTCAAGCTTAGCATAAACAAAATCTTGTGCTTAAAGATATAGGGATATAATAAGCACAAATAAAACATATATGTATGAAAAATTAGATACCAATAGAAATTGATACCATTAGAATTGAGAGCATACATACATAAAAACATATATGAGTATACAAGAAAGGTCAAAATTGATACCAATTGAAAGAATCTAATGATATCAATTTAAACAACAATAAGATTAAGTGTATATCTCATATTCCTATCCTCCCAATCATGTTCAAGTTTAAAATGATTTTCAATATAAAGCATACATGAGCATGATCGCCCATCCATCCACCCTTGGAAGGTAGGGTTTTCAAAAATAGGTTTGAAAATATAGTATGGTTGAAAATCTCTACCATAGAGAAGAGTATCGCAACTAGTTATAAGAAAAATTTTGTAACCTAGTACGAAATCCTTCAAGTAAGGAATAAAATAAAATTGTTTTTCATGAAACACATGTAAATCACATGATCACTAAACACTCAAAGTCCATAAAGCTCATATCATACTCATGAAAACACAATCATGAGAAACATAATAAAGTGAGTGAACAAGTGTAATGTGAGACACACAATCATGAAAATATTCAATTAAGCTCATATTAAATTCCTTAAAAACATGAAAACATGAGAAACTAAATTTTCATTACCAATTAAAATTACCTAAAAACATGAAACTCATCAAAACGATTTAAACTTCAAGGCATATGTATGTCATGTACAAACTAAAGTATACATACATATCCTAAACATAATGAGTCCACAAAAGTGTATGCATGAAGGCACGTGGCTCAAAGGATGTATATGTATAATTAATAGTTTGGACAAGATAGATATATACATGAAGTTAAAACACATGATCATAGAAACATATCCAAAATGAGGAATACTAGTTAGAATGCATGAATCATCAAAACTAGACTATACTAGCACATCTAATGGGTACAAATAGGCATTCAAGCACAAACATAAAAAGAGTTACTTGTGGCCCATTCTATGTACAAGTATAAATCCTAGTTTTTATGAAAACTAACATCTAAACATATATTCAAATCATGAAGCACGAAACGGGACATAAATCATCATTACAAACATAAAATGATCATTATGTAAATCCACATGCTATTAGAGCTATGAAGTGCATAATAGCTAAACAAATGGTGAGAACACAACATATGGGTCCATATAAACATGGGTGATCTCATAAGCTATACACGCATGTCAATGGTCTAATACATGGCATTTAACATACTTATCAAAACAAAACAAAAATCATAAGCACAAATATGATCATTATGCATATGCATGTGCATTCGATCTAGAGCATACATATTAGTTTAAACAAGGTGAGAACACAAAGATAGGTCTATGGGTGTCTCAAATGACTAAACATGTATATCTCTAATCTAAACCACATGGCATAAGCATAATGAACAATCAAACATGACATGCTATAAATCAATGATGTGAAAGCATGTAACTAAAAACGGGAGTTAGAGATCGATACCAAAACCGATGAAGGCAAAACCGATGAAGGCACCTCTCTAGTTCTCCAAACAAATGGTGGTCCTCTCCACCAAACTCCCCTTGAAAGTGATGCATCCAAATTGTTTTCTTTAAGCACGGAACACATCCACTTCAAGGCACCAACACTCTCACGTTATGCGAGAGCCCACTCCTACACCAAAAATCAAAGGGGTGGTCTTTGGTACCCATTTTGTTTTGGGTCCACGGGGGTTAGTATCTTTCCTAACCCAAACAAGATTATTTGCTAAATTTTCAATATGTAAACGATCATAGCAAAATCTAGCAAGGTGGCCTTTTCGACCACAATGTGTACAAGTGTACACATTAGCATACATGTTATGGTTGTGTCCGTGATGAGCATGTGTATGCCGTGATGGGTGTACATGTAAAGATGGAACTTGTTTCTTGCGAACCAAGGTTTCCAAGCGTGTATGATTCAAAGTACATTGGCTCAAAGTGGAGCCCAAACATTCAACACTTTTCTTTAAAACATTTATATCTTTTTCAATACTTGAAGATAAAGTGGAGCATGCAATAGGTGTGCTAGAAGAAGAAGCTACACTAGCATGGCAAACATGAGAATCTATATCAATTTTCAAAGATTCATTTTTCTTTAAAACTAAATCCAATTCTTTTGTAATGAAATCAATTTCATTTTTCAAAACAGGTTATCTTTTAAAACAAAATCCAATTTAGAAGATAAAGCCTCATTGTTTTTCACAACATCATCACAATCATTTTTGCTTTTCAAAATATCAATCTCTTTTAAGGCAAAGTCTAGTTGAGATCTTAGTGATTCATGTTCACTAGTAATCTCTTCCTTCTCTTGCAAAACCGATTCAAAAGTTGAGCATAAATCCTTCATTTCTTCTTTTAAATCAAAGGTTTAGAAACAACCTTAGGTGCTTACTCACTCCAAAATGTATTCACAATGTTTAATATACTCCTTCCGAATCACCGTAGTAGTATAGCTAATACGGGTCGATCCTCAGGGAGAGCTCGCGATAGAAGCTTTAATGGTTGAATGATGAAGAAAGAAAACGAGTGTTCTTCTATGTTCAAAAGAATGAAAAAGACATGGAAAAATAGGTGAAAGAATTTGTGATGGATTTGTCCATGAAAAGAAAAGCGATGTAAAGAAAGAAAAGAAAACTTGAAAAGCTTTAGAAAGAAAACTAAGAGAAGAAAAACTTCGAAGAACTTTTAGATGGAAGAAACCATGACTAGCTAACCTTTCTAATTTGCTAACTTACTAATCTCCATTATGGTGATGCATGCCTCATGTTGATTCATTGGCAAATGTTTGTCTTGCTTGTTGGTCAAGTTACTTTCCCACTTGATAGATGGGTGATCTTCTTGGACTTGTCTTGTAGCCTCATTGATTTCATCGGCTCTCAAGATAGAATTTCAATGGTGGACTCGAGGAGTGTCACTCAAGGGATGCTAAGGAAGAAGATACAAGATTCATTAGTCATTCAAGGCCATACATCAAGTTAGCATTGAAGTAAGAAAGTTGTACAATAAATAGCATATGGTTGGTGATCCATCTCCATGTTCCATCAAGGCACTTGTTCTAAAGACAAGGCTCTAAATGAGGCACACATGAATCATATGGAATTACAACAAGAATTTGTCAAGAATGAAAGCAACCCATCATCTTCATCGGGGATGAAAGAGACTCAAAATTGCAAGATGAAAAGTTAGCAATCACCCAAGAGTTAGAAGTTAGCAAGGTTAGTGGTTAGCTAGTCATGTTAGAAGAAGTTAGCTAGACATTGCCATGAAAGAAAACAACAATTCAATATAGAAAGGAAATGCTAGAATTGTAAAGCTTGAAGAAAGTAAATGCAAGAAATGTAAAGCACTAGAAATTGCAATAGATGAGAAGGGAGATTAGATTAATCCTTGCTTCAAGTTATCACACCTTGGATTACAAGCTTTCACTCTCTCTCTATCTCTCTCTTGTAGAATTTCTAGGAGGAAGAAGAAGACTAAGAGCACTAAAAAACCTAGAGAAAAACCTAAAAATTACAAGCTCTTTCCTTTAATCTCTCCTCTCTTTCTCGCAGAGTCCTGGGGTCTATTTATAGGCTTCAGAAGAGGGGAACCTCACATCCTGACCGTGGGATCAGACGCTGGCTCAACGGCCAGACAACTGCCGCGGATCCGCGGCCAGAGCCGCGTTTCCGCGGCAGAATCTTGGCCGTTGCGCCAGCGGATTCTGTTGCGGATTTGTTGCGTTCTGTTAGCCACGTGGTTCTTTTAGAATGCTGACGGGGCGCGTGGATAACTCCAGAACCTGGGCTAAACTCTTGGGCTTCTCTTTTGGACTTTGATTAATCCCTTTTAATTCTTGATATTTCCATGGATTATGGGCCTCTTCTCCATTAATATTGGACCTGCAAAAATAGAGAGAAAAAGAGTAAAAAACACATTTTTATTGATATAATGCATGGTATGGATGTGAAAAAATATGCAAAAATGAATAACAATCACACCCCCATACCTACCTTTTGCTCGTCCCTGAGCAAAAAAAAGAAAGAAAAAATCCTAACTAGATTATTGCACCACTTTCGTAGGTGACACGATTGCACTGAGTATGTGCAACAAGCCGTTAAACCTCTAGGTTACCCTAGAGGAGGAGTGTTGTCTCCTGAGAGTTTTCAGCGGATTGCACCCACAAAATCCATAAAGAAAAAATAAAAGTATTAGTGAAACCTTTTGATCCATGTTTTCAAGAATCTTACTTGAGTTATAGGTTTCAGGTTACCCTAAACTTGTCATTCCTCTTATAAGCGTCTATCTAGAGTTTTGTCTTCAATTTAGGTTAAGTTTTTAAGGAAAAGATTAAAAACCGGATTTTGCATCAATCCTAGTATATACATCTATAAATATGAAGGATCTTTCTCAGACTAAGTTCATTTATTTACTAATATATATAACATTTTTTTCTTTTTTTCTTTTTTTTATATACAATATTTATTTATTTACATTTCCTTAGCATTCCTTAGGCTTTCTAATTTACCCTTGTAGCAAGTCTCTTACTGATGACTCCCAAACCAGTTGGTCTTAGGGCACCAGATGAAGATACATCCCTAAGGTTCGATGACTCGAGTAAACTAGGCCATGAATACTAAGGACTTAACCATCTTTAGGCATGACTTGCCATGCTTCTTGAGGCACGGCTAACCAGCTTAATTAGTGGCTAAGTATTTATTTAGTTATTTATATTTTTTTCTTTTTTTCTTTTTTCTTTTTTTATTATATATATATGTAAATAAAGTCACAAAGTCTTTGATTAATCCCTCAATATGTTTAATGTATATATCCTAAAGAAAGAATTAAAATCTAGTTATCTTTCTTATCCTTTTTTACTTAACCTAAAAATCCAACAAAACTCCTCTTTTCGACTTATAATTAGAAATCATAGTCAAGAGCTTCCTTAATCCTAAAGTCAAGCTTGATTCTTTAAACATGGATCAAAAATTTCTCTTTTTTTTTATGATTATTTTTTTTATTTTTTATATTTTTTTATTTTTATTATTTTTTTATTTTTCTAAAAAGAAAAAGTAAAATCTAAAAGAAAAATAAAAAATCTACAAAGAAAGGTAAAATCTAAAAGAAAATAAAAACCTAAAAAGAAAATGAAAATCCTAAAAGAAAAATAAAAAACCTAAAAAGAAAATAAAAAATCCTAGGTTAGAATCTACCCCCCCATACCTATCTCATGCATGAAATAGGTAAAGGTATAAATTCACTCCCTCCGCCGTTTTGGACCAGCAGTGGTGTTGGGTCCAGCCGACTGAGATCGCCGTAACCCTGCCTCAATGCGGTCCAACCTAGAGGATTGCTCCTCCACTTTCTTCCTTAGTCGAACCTGCCCCCTAAAAATCTTCTTCATGCCCCTCCAAATGGTGGACATGAAGGCACGTGAATCTGTTGGGGGATCCTGACGCCAAAATTGAGGCTCATCTTCCTCCTCTAAACTTCCCTCAGAGGAGAACTCTACCGGCACATCCTCGGGCTGGACACTAGGGGTCCAAACTGCATGCAAACAACTGTTATAAGAGCTAGTGGGTCGCTCTGGTGTCACAAACACCCGATCAAAAGAATCAAATACGGCGTCTGGTAGGAAAGTCCTACACAGACGTGTAATCAGAATGGGGTGAGAGTGTTTGGCACCACGGGTGCGTGAGGAGTTGGCAAGTATTGCGTGGAAGATGGTCTTGTTTAGACAGACCGTGTGTTACCTAGTCATCAGATCGTGAATAATCTGCAACACGGGGCGGTTGAATGACGTTGTGTGGTCCAGACCTAAGATGTTACGTTGGATCCATCGTCCAACGCAGTGTATGTTTCTAAAAGTGGTGCTGGCCTTTAGCCCGCGGTCTTGCTCCGTACAGCGAGCCCCCATAACTGTCACGTAATCGATAAGTGGGAGAGGGTCGCTATGCTGTGTGACACTAGGGACACTGGTGATTTCCTCAAGGAGAGGAAGCGTGATAAACAGGTCGCCCAAGGGCATGTGCACGGTGAATTGATACGTGTGTATATCTACGGATGCATGGTCAATGGATGTGTAGAACAGTGCCACCAATTCAGGACAATAAAAAGCATCGTTTTCAGAATTATCATACACTAAAGCATACCAATCCCATGCCCTAATCCGATCTAGGAATATATGTCCATAGCCATTAGGATCACACAAAATTTTTCCAAAATGCTTTTCAGCAAATATGTTGGGTGCCATGCTACAAATATAGATCAAATCAATAAAATTGAGAGATCGAAATTCAAACCGCCCCCGGAATTCGTGGGGGGAAAAAATCCTGGTGTGCAGAGGGCACAGGAGAAGGCTAATGGAATATGTGGCACCAGATCAGCCACAAGCGTCAGAAATCGACCGGTAGAATCCTTGGCGGCGCTCCGGAGTCTTCAAGAATGTCGCGGATCTGCGGCCTGGGTCTCGGAAGCGCGGCAGGCTAGAGGAATTAGGGGAGCAGAAATTTTCTGGGGGCGGCCGTTTGAGGAGGGATTGCAGATCTGGGAGGCGTTTTGCGTTTGAGGGAAGAGGGGTAGGGTAAATAGGATATTTATAGGGGGAAAGGTTGAGAGTCCCAATTTTATCCCTAGGTGAAAAGTAATATTTACAAACCTAGGGATTTGAAATTTGAATTTTTGTGAAGGAGTTTGACCCTAGGGGAGAAGTGATATGTAGAAACCTAGGGATTTGAATTTTGAAAGTTGTGAGGGAGTGGAACTCTTGATATGAATTAGCACAAAAGTCCCTCATCTTTGGAGTTCTATTTATTTTTTATTTTATTTATTTATTTAGTTTTTTATTATTTTTTTATTTACAAGAGTGTACAAAAATTATTTACAAGGAATATGTACAAGTGTGTCCATCGCCTAGGCTTTTTTGGGTCGCATCCCTCTAGTCCGTTTCCCATCGTTCCAATGGGTCTGTTTGAGAGGGCTCAGTTGGGAAAGAGTTGACTTATTCTCTGAGCCTTAGGCATTTCCAGTTTCAATTGCTTATTGTTGTTCATCCTCATTTCACCACAATGTTCACTAAGAAATTCTTCATCACCACTTTTATCATTCTCAATTTCTTTATTCCCAATGTTGAGAAATTCCAACTCTTCTCCATACAACTCCTCAAAACTGAGGTCAACATTTTCCTTTAGAGATGTACAATTAGTTAACAGACCCTGAGTTGGCTCATCCAAACACATGATTTCGTCAGCGAAGAGGTCTTCAAAAGATATATCAATCGGAGGTTTTTGAATTATATCCTCATGGGATACATTCACGGTTGGCTCACTGAAAGTGAAAATATCCAAATCAATTTTCCCATTTTGAAAGGGTACTCGGATAATAGGATTTTCCACTTCAAGAGAATCACAAAATTGTGACTCATCTTTACTTTTTTCCTCACAATTGTTTCTGACAAAGTTAACCTCGAATGTTTGATCTTTTATCCTACGATGTTGCCTTCCATGCTGAAAACATTCACTTCTCTTGTCATGTCACCAAAAGTTAACCTCATTGACCCATTCCTGCAATTGATGATGGCATTTGCTGTAGCCAGGAATGGTCGTCCCAAGATAACAGGAGTTTGAGCCCTATGATTGGTATTAGACACAGGTTGTGTCTCGAGAACTACGAAATCAATAGGGTAAATAAACTCCCCGACTCTGACAAGGACATCGTGAATTTCCCCTTTGGGTCTCTTGACAGAGCGATCAGCCAGTTGTATCGTCATTTGGGTAGGGCGGAGATCGCCTAACCCTAATTGTTGATACACAGAAAAAGGCAGGAGATTGATACTGGCTCCCAAATCAAGTAATGCCCTATTAATGGTAGTCTGTCCTATGATATAAGAGATTGTTGGGCTCCCTGGGTCCTTGTATTTTACAGGAATTGACCCAGTGAACAACTCACTGATGCTTGAAGCTAGGAAGACTTTCTTAGGGACTTGTGTTTTCCTCTTCTTGGTGCACATTTCCTTTAAAAATTTTACATATGATGGCACTTGTTGTATGGCATCAAGAAGAGGTACATTGATTTGGACCTTGTAAAACATTTCTCTTATCTTCTCCATATGAGCATTTGACTTGTGATTTGTCAGCCTATTTGGAAATGGTACACTAGGCTTATAAGGTTGCTCATCTACTTTTTCTTTTCCTTTGGCTTTTGAAGTTGATGGCTCTGAACTAGAAGGTGGATTGTCTAGAGTTGGTTGCACTGGAACTGGAGGTGTTGACTTTGGCATTGATTTGGATGATTGATTAGAAACCCTATTATCTACCTGTTTTCCAGATCTCAGAATATGAATAGCGTTGCAATGACTGGGGCCCATGTCTTCCACTTCATGCAGAGGGAAGTGATGTTTGGGATTGGGTAATGGCTGGCTTGGTAGCATACCTTTTTGTCTCTCATTTACAGAATTAGCCAATTGCCCTAACTAGAACTGTACTTTATTCATATCCTGACGCTGGGTTTTTGCTAGGGTTTCTATCATTTTCTTCAACTCCGATATTTTCTTATCTGAATCATTCTGGGGTGGATGTTGGTAGTATGGAGACTGGAAGTGTGTTTGGTAGTGTGGTGGGCTCTGATAAGATTGTGATTGTGGTGGATTCTGATATGGATGAAAATTCGGTAAATTTTGATTGAAACTGTGTTGAGGCTGAGCATGATATTGATTTGAAAATGGTGGCCTAGGTTGCTCAGGACCAGACTGACTCCAAGAAAAATTTGGATGGTTTCGCCATCCCGAATTGTACGTATTGGAGTATGGATTGTTGTGAGGTCTGGTAAATGCAGCATTTGTATTCTCCTGATACATTTGAGATTGGTATACAGGACACTCCTCGAATACATAGTTAAGGTCATGGCAAAGGTGCAACCTGGTTTGACCACAGGTGATGGGTTGACCTGATTGACAACAGAATGTTCCCTTGACTCAAGCAGTTCTATCCTCTTTATTAATTGTGTGATCTTAGCCTCAGCAGCTATCGAGGATTCTATAGAATGCATACCGGTTCTGGAAGTAGTGGGAGTGGGTTTATCTGGACATGACTCCTACTGAATTGTTTTCTCAGCTAAGGCTTCAAAGAGATCCCACCCCTAATTCTCATCTTTCTTCAGAAATTCCCCTTGGCACATGGATTCAAGGAGTGCTTTCGTTTGGTAATCAAGTCCGTCATAGATAATTTGGCACTGATGCCATTTCTCTATGCCGTGATGAGGACATAAGGCTAGAAGGTCTTTGAAACGCTCGAAATATTTCTAGAAGGGTTCATTTGATTCCTGCTTGAATTGCATGATGTTTTTTCTCATGAGGGCTGTCTTGTGAATGGGATAAAATTTCTTAAGAAAGACTTTTACAAAATCATCCCATGAAGATATCGAACTGGCGGGAAGATTGTAAAGCCATTTCTTAGTTAAATCTTTCAGCGCAAAGGTATGAACCTTAGTCTAACAGCATCCTCAGTCAATTGGGAAATTCTCATCATTACACATACTTCTTCAAACTCTCGAATGAAGAAGTACGCGTCCTCAGACTCTAAACCATGAAATTGGGAAGTGTATTGATGAATTGTGGCTTCAGCTCAAAATGATTTCCGTTGGTAACAGGAAGAAGAATGCATGATGGAAGGGAGGTGCGAATCGGGTAGAATCTGTCTTGAAGCGAAACGTTATTTTCCATTGTGTTAAGTGGTGGTGTTGGTGCAAGTGTAGAAATTCTAACAAGTCTTGCAGAATCTGGATCCCGGTACCACTCTTGCATATACAGTCACAAACAACGTTCACCGATCACACCAGCGAAAAGAAAAATGAAAATAACAAACAAGAAAAGAAAAATCAATCCCAAGTTATCTAGGATACCTGGACCTAGACGACTCCTAACTGTTCGATGAACCGAAGAAGGTTATTGCTTGAATCAGACCACAGCTAATCAGCCAGATATGGGCAAAATACGGTGGGAGGTATCCGTGCGTAAGCAACGGGCCTTAATTACACCAAACCACGGTATCTTCGAGGCTTAACCTCTTAATCCTCAACCTTAGACACTGATTTCACTGGAGTATGAATCAAAATCAACTTCCAATTTTAGCCGATCTCCTACTGAGTCCGGATGTCCTTAGGGCCAACGTCTATTCAGTTTTTATTAAAAGCTTAGGATTGTGAGTGTTGGGATGGTGATTTTTGGCTAAGGAAAGGGTGATAAAATCCCCACCTTATCTTATTTATTGGGTAATGCCCTTAAATCAATTTGGTGCAAGTGTACGATATAAACAAACAAGGTTCACTCAAAGCAATGTAAATCATCCAAGAAGTGAGTCCTAATCAAAATGCAATGCACACGTACCTTGCTCCAGCACTCTTCAACAGTAAAATAAAGGAATTGAAAAGACACGTGCCTAGAAATGCAAACGTCTAATCAATTTTTAACTTTGCAACCAATGTTTTACTGTTGATTATTAGCAGGAATATGGTGAAGCATACAAGAAATAAGTATTGAAGCAGCTGTTATTTTGCAGAGCAAGCAACCTGCACAAAAACAGTGAGTAGTTCACTCCTCTTTGCCGCGGAACCGCGGCTTTTGCCGTGGCAACGCGGCAAATCAGAGGGCTTCTGGTCTCTGCTTTCTAGAGCAGAGGCCCAGGGCCACTTATATGTTACTGCAATGTCTGTTTTCTTGTTTCTTCTACCTGTAACCTACAACAGAGAAGAAAACTCGTTTAGTTCCTAATTCAAATGAAAACCGTTTGCTCTTCCCTGGCAACGGCTCCAAAAATTTGATAAGGAAAGAGTAGGGGAGTAGAATTGCACAAATATTCAAGAAAAGAGAGAAGGTTTAGAAACAACCTTAGGTGCTTACTCACTCCAAAATGTATTCACAATGTTTAATATACTCCTTCCGAATCACAGTAGTAGTATAGCTAATACGGGTCGATCCTCAGGGAGAGCTCGCGATAGAAGCTTTAACGGTTGAATGATGAAGAAAGAAAACGAGTGTTCTTCTATGTTCAAAAGAATGAAAAAGACATGGAAAAATAGGTGAAAGAATTTGTGATGGATTTGTCCATGAAAAGAAAAGCGATGTAAAGAAAGAAAAGAAAACTTGAAAAGCTTTAGAAAGAAAACTAAGAGAAGAAAAACTTCGAAGAACTTTTAGATGGGAGAAACCATGACTAGCTAACCTTTCTAATTTGCTAACTTACTAATCTCCATTATGGTGATGCATGCCTCATGTTGATTCATCGGCAAATGTTTGTCCTGCTTGTTGGTCAAGTTACTTTCCCACTTGATAGATGGGTGATCTTCTTGGACTTGTCTTGTAGCCTCATTGATTTCATCGGCTCTCAAGATAGAATTTCAATGGTGGACTCGAGGAGTGTCACTCAAGGGATGCTAAGGAAGAAGATACAAGATTCATTAGTCATTCAAGGCCATACATCAAGTTAGCATTGAAGTAAGAAAGTTGTACAATAAATAGCATATGGTTGGTGATCCATCTCCATGTTCCATTAAGGCACTTGTTCTAAAGACAAGGCTCTAAATGAGGCACACA
Organism: Agave tequilana; assembly: GCA_038442645.1. Lineage (NCBI taxonomy): Eukaryota > Viridiplantae > Streptophyta > Magnoliopsida > Asparagales > Asparagaceae > Agave > Agave tequilana. The sequence continues at coordinate 23,590 of JAVJIF010008298.1, read as the reverse complement.
TGAATCGTATGGAATTACAACAAGAATTCGCCAAGAATGAAAACAACCCATCATCTTCATCGGGGATGAAAGAGACTCAAAATTGCAAGATGAAAAGTTAGCAATCACCTAAGAGTTAGAAGTTAGCAAGGTTAGTGGTTAGCTAGTCATGTTAGAAGAAGTTAGCTAGACATTGCCATGAAAGAAAACAACAATTCAATATAGAAAGGAAATGCTAGAATTGTAAAGCTTGAAGAAAGTAAATGCAAGAAATGTAAAGCACTAGAAATTGCAATAGATGAGAAGGGAGATTGGATTAATCCTTACTTCAAGTTGTCACACCTTGGATTACAAGCTTTCACTCTCTCTCTATCTCTCTCTTGCAGAATTTCTAGGAGGAAGAAGAAGACTAAGAGCACTAAAAAACCTAGAGAAAAACCTAAAAATTACAAGCTCTTTCCTCTAATCTCTCCTCTCTTTCTCGCAGAGTCCTGGGGTCTATTTATAGGCTTCAGAAGAGGGGGAACCTCACATCCTGACCGTGGGATCAGACGCTGGCTCAACGGCCAGACAACTGCCGCGGATCCGCGGCCAGAGCCGCGTTTCCGCGGCAGAATCTTGGCCGTTGTGCCAGCGGATTCTGTTGCGGATTTGTTGCGTTCTGTTAGCCACGTGGTTCTTCTAGAATGCTGACGGGGCGCGTGGATAACTCCAGAACCTGGGCTAAACTCTTGGGCTTCTCTTTTGGACTTTGATTAATCCCTTTTAATTCTTGATATTTCCATGGATTATGGGCCTCTTCTCCATTAATATTGGACCTGCAAAAATAGAGAGAAAAAGAGTAAAAAACACATTTTTATTGATATAATGCATGGTATGGATGTGAAAAAATATGCAAAAATGAATAACAATCATACCTCAAGGGAGTCTTTCCCTTGGACCATGAGGCAATGCTCGTCGGATTTGTCTCTCCTAGATCTTCTTAACTTGTTGACAATCCTTGGTAGCTCGGGAGAAGTCAATATGCTCCAAACTGCAAAAGCCGAATCAAAATGAGCAAACACGGGTAAAAGACCTTCATTAAGAGATGCTCTAAGTGTTTTAAGTGCTAATGCATTTGCCTTTTTGTGCTTGCTACTATTTGGGTAGGATTCTTGAGTAGAGACTTGATAAACTAGATGTCCTAGGCTTTTAAATGACTACTCATCTTGGCCATCCAAATATCATGTCTAGAAAAATCAAACATAGGAGGGCTATCCATGAGTGCAACTATATGTGTGCAAAGGAGAATGCAAATGAAGATTAGCAAACCAAGATCTCACTCCTAGGTTGTTAAACCTAAATATCAGGAGCGCAGGCTCTGATACCAATTGAAAATCACCTAGAGGGGGGTGAATAGGTGATAATGCTAATCTAATGAACTTAATGCGGAATTTAAAAACTAATTGCAATTAACAAGAGATGCACACTCAAACAAGCCAAGCAATTATGAATGAACAATATGAATTGATGCAAGGCACAAAGTAAAGAGAGAGAGTAAGAGCCAAGGGATCAAGCGCAAACAACAAGATATGTTTCGAGGTTCGAGCACCCAGCTTTACATCCCCGCCTTCACAAAGAAGGATTTTAAGTCCACTAGCTTGTCCACAAAGGACTCCCACAAAGGGAACCTCCACCGAGGATTTGGGGCAATCATAATTACAAGGAGTACCCAACTCCTCTCCTTACAAACACAACCTCCTCCTTGAGGCACAACTCCAAGCCAACAAACAATCACCTCACAACTTGAGGGATTAGCACCAAGCTTACACAAGGATCACCTCACCACTTGAGGGATACAACCCAAATGCACAACCTCCTCAACACAATGAGGGAAAGGCACAAAGCCAAGCAAAGATAGGGTTTACAACTTGGTGGTCTAACAAACAACCACAAACAATTTCTTTCCCACACAAAAATCCTATAGAATGAGATAGTTGATGTAGCTTAAGTGTGGAGAAAACCAAAGGAATGGAAATCAAAATCTCAAAGAAAATCCTTGGAAAAACTAGAAACCAAGATGAAGAAGTTAAATTAAACACTTTTCCCAAAAACCCTTTTCTTTGATTTTCCAAACCCTAGCAAAAACACCAAATAGATTGTTCAATTTAAAGCCCAAAAACTTCTTTTGATTGCTGTGAAAACACTAGAGAGTCAGGAAAAATTCGCACAAAAAATCTTAGAGAAAACTCTTTCCAATGGGGTATTTATAGCCTCCAGAAAATTATAGCCGTTGGCAGCAGAAACTGCCAGAAATGAACTAAAGGTCGACTGGACGGTCGACCGTCCAACGGTCGGATTTTGATCGTTGGCAACTAACGGTCGACCGCCCGGTCGACCGAAAAGAACAGAGAGCACTGTTCTCTGGTACGGTCGACCGGCCGGTCGACCGTCCCGAGTTTCTGCCAGACGTGCACAGGGCTGTGCACGTCGGTCGACCGCTGGGTCGACCGGCCCTTGGTTCGGTCGACCGTGCGGTCGACCGACCTGGCCTGTCAGGCACTGTTCTGGGTCAGAAAAACAGGATAGAAGATATTCTAATAAATCCATAAAGACTTATAAAAATACACAAAAATAGTTTTATCATTTTATTTTGAAATATAAACTTGTGATTGAAATTTCATCACAAATAACAAACATCTTGAAACATTTTTGTGTCTTATCATTTTTACCAAAATCCAAAACTTGTATTTTTGAATAGAAAATACATTTTGTCCAAAACTCATCCAAATACAAAAACATGATATTAAACAACATTTAGGCATGATGTATATGGATATAATCCTATATACATGAAACATATATATATCCATGTTTTTGTCATTAATTTCAAAATATGTTTTGTTAAAAATACCAAAACATAAAACACATGAAATAGACTATCAAACTAAGTTTGTCTAAGAAGATGAAGCATGCATGTATATAGAACAAATCTAATATACATTAAACCATGTAAACTTGTTTTGAATCTATCTATTCATGAAAACTAAGATAGGTTAAACCTAAAACTGAAAACCAAAACCAAACATGAAACGTGTGTGTTTTGTGAACTTGAGCATATCATACTATTCTAATCTTTTACAATTTAGATCTAAACATAAAACTAAACTATGGTACCGATGTCTTCTTGTAGAGCGCAATCTCCAAGCCGACTCGATCCAAAACTCTTTGATCCACTGAGCAAGTGCTATATATGATCTTTGACGCTCGGGCTCTTGAATCAACATGTGAAAGCTTCCAAATCATCTTGTTGAAGCTAATCACCAACTAATAACTTGATTAATGATCTGAAACTAAATAACACAAGATTATTAGTACACATAACTACATGAGTTAATCATCATCAAAACTAGAGTGGAAGGCCTTTGGGCCAACACAATGATCTTTCTTTGATCAAACGAAAATGATAGCTTCGCCGGGAAGCTGAAAAATAGGGCTGAAGCCCTTCTCTGCAGATCAGTCAGATACAAAATGAAGAATAAGGGAAATTAATCCCTGAGGCAGCTGATAAAGCTAAATTAAGGGAGATAAGCTCCCTAAAGTCATTAGTTCATTGGTAAAGTCTCTGGATGACCGAGACTTACCAGTTCTTGGCCGGTTAATGACCAGAGTGGGCACCCCCACTATTTCAGAGATCTGAGTATCCTTCTCTGAACAACCAGGAGAAGTCATGAACAGATTGCTTCTCTGCAGAGGACTTCAAGTGTCCTATTTATAGACCTCATGGCCTGATCGCACCGCCGCTGCTTCAAGTTTAGAAGCGTGAGCGAATTTAAGGCATTTATTGAGCCTTGAGAAAGGGAATAGTCTCCCTCGGAAATGCGCGCAGAAGGAATGATCTCCCTCGGTTAATGCAAGAGAAGTTATTTCAACTTCGTTAAAGGAAGTAATCCTTCTCATAACTGGCCGAAAGCAGTTAGTCTCGGGAAAGGAACGACAATTCCAAGACCAATTTGAAGCGAATCTACTTCGGGAGGCTCAGACGCAGAGCTACCTAGACGCGGAGCTACTCAGACGCGAAGCTACCCAGAAAGACGAATCTACACGATTCCTCGGCGAACTTATTCCAATCCGGAAGCAGGGTTGAAAGCGAAGCTGAACTCAACTACCATGGCGACGTTCGTACTTCACATACCATCAATCAAAGCAATTCAAAGTATTTCGAATCCTGAACCATTCCATTGCAGACTTTTGAAAACTTTGAAGGGGCCTTGTTGACACTTTAAAAAAGATAAGATTCTGACTGGCCTGAACAATGTCTAAACTTGTTGACATTTACAAAACACAAGTGACAGACAAGCTGACGACCAGTTCTGTACCCATCTCCGAGGGACAAATCAGCAACTTGGACTCTACTGATCCAGTGAAGCAGACAGTAAGCCCAGATTGTCTTTGAAGAGACCTAAGCAGGTCTAAGATGCTAGGTTAGCTCAACACTTAGCATCACATGAGCCCAAAGGGATAGCCTCGCCTGAGAGGCTAAGTTTGTCCAACATCGCCTTGAAGCCATTCAAAGCTCCATCAGTAAGCTAACTTATAGCTTCACCTGAAGTACTCGGTTAACTCCGCAGAGAGTTAGCTTCGCTCGAAGCTACACGCAACCGCTCAGAAGGATGTTCGGTAGCTTCGTCACAGATGTTATCTAGCTCCGCTGAAGAGCTTTCTTCTGACTTCGCCAGATGCTTCTTCCAGCTCCGCTGTGAGCTCGACGCAGCAACTCTGCTGCGGGTCTTTGATGGTCAACCTTTGACCAATTAAATCTCCAGATGAGATCAAATCAATTCAAGATCAGGATCAAATCTAATTAAGATCAAATCTGAGTCAAATTTGGCAGTTGCTTGCCATAATCTCTTGACTCTCCTAAAACAAGTAAGAGGATCAGGGGAGATCTTTCGATTATTTGGAAAGAATCAAAACAGATCATGAGATTGACGCTACCTGCTATTCCTAGCTTCGCAGAAGCTGATTCTAGCCTCGCAGTAAGGCTACTTTTCAGATTTAAATAGATTGATTCAATCTGTTTTCAGATTTTCAAGGGACAATTATACCCCTGCTCTCCCTATAAATAGCCCACCAGAGGCATACGCAGAGAAACACAGAGGGAGAGGAGCAAAAACACACGCATAAGACACGCGCATAGGCAGAGAGAGACGGCTAAACAGAGATCTATTCTCTTGCTTCTAAGAATTCAGAGAATTTAGAGAACTGCTTCTCTAATCAGGGTGCTGATACCCTAATACCTTCCTCTCAAGGAATTTTCGGAACCAGGCGAGAAGGAATTCCTAAGTGGAGGCAGTTTGAGAAGTAACAAGAGGGTTCTACCAACCTTCTGTTCTCCGATTCCCCGAACCAGGCGAGAAGGGAATCCCATCGATTGCATCGTCAAAGGGACAAAGTGGTCGCGCGCTGACCAGACTCCTATCGGCACACTTCTCCAGAATCTCAGAGGAGATCTACTTATAATCTTTTTAGAATACTTGTAATTTAGCTCCTCGACCCCTTTTTTGTAAGTTTTCCTCTTTTGCAAAATCAATGGAAAACAGTATGCATAGCATATAGTTTAGGAAACATTCTTGGGTGATATTTTGCTTTTGAATGTTACTTTTCTGTATCTTGTACACTTCGCACAATAAATTCTAGGGGCAAAACCCAAATCAAGATAAGGTGGAGAAGTCATTACCCTTCCTTAGCCCACAAACCATCTCCAAGCACGTACAACCTAAGCCTAAGTAAAATCTAATAGACGTTGGCCTTAGGGACATCTCGAAGTCACTAGGAGATTATCCTAAGGGGGAAGGTGCTGAAATTTGACTCCTGCCAAATCGGTGTCTAGGAAGGGGATTAAGGTCCGAAAGCCCGAAGGTTGGTGGTTACTTAATTAAGGAACGTCTTTGACAGATAACCTCCCACCAATCTTGCCCTGACCTGGCTGATTAGCTTGTGGTAGAAGTCTACATTATACCTCCTGTGGATAATCAACCAGTTAGGAGTTGTCTAGGTCAAGGTTACCATAGACTAGGCTTGGTTGATTACTCTTGTGGACTATTGGTAAACTTGTTTGTGATTGTGATTGTGTTTGTGTATGCAAGTTTGGTCAAGAGACCCTAATTCATCTAGGTTGACTAGAAACACATCACCACCCAAGTTTGAACCAAGACCAGATCCGGTGATGACTCAATCAATATCATTGCAGGATAGGTTCTATCCCATTAGAACCTCACTTCCATCTTTCATTCTACTTCCATCGGTTGGTGAATACAATTTTAAGCTCAAGCCTCAATTCATCAACACACTCCCCAAGTTTCATGGCTTAGAGTCCGAAGATGCTTACTTCTTCATAAGAGAATTTGAGAAAGTATGTCTAATGATGAAAATCCCACACCTTGTAGATGATGCTATTAGGTTGAGATTTGTCCCTTTCGCTCTTAAGGACTTAGCAAAGAAATGGCTTTACAGCTTAGCGGTCGGCTCTATCACATCTTAAGATGGTTTCATCAAGGTCTTCTTGAAGAAATTCTATCAAATTCATAAGACCGCTCTCATTAGGAAGAACATCATGCAATTCAAGTAAGAACCTAGTGAACCATTTTGGAGGTACTTTGAACGCTTTAAAGACCTCCTTGTCCAATGTCCTCATCATGGAATAGAGAAATGGCGACAATGCCAAATTCTTTATGACGGTATAGACTATTCTACCAAAACCCTCTTAGAAAATATGTGCCAAGGGGGATTCTTGCAGAAGGATGAAAATGAAGGATGAGATTTATATGAAAACCTAGCTGAAAAGACCATCCAATGGGAACCTACTAGTGAAACCTCTAGGAATCCAAACTCCATCTCTTCAAAAGGAGGTCTCCATTCTATCGAATCATCCATAACTAATGAGGCTAAGTTAGCGAACCTAGCAAGAAGACTGGAAGCTTTAGAAACTAAGGAACCAAGTCCAGTCAATCAAGTCAGCCCAAACCAATTTTCAACTCCGGGCTGTACTTACTGTCAAGCCATGAATCATGTGTTCGAGGAGTGCCCTGTGTTTCAGGCTCAACAACAATACTATGAACCGATGAATGTGGCCTTTTCAAGGCCGAACAATAATCCTTACGCACCAACGTACAATCCTGGCTGGAGAAATCACCCTAATTTCTCATGGAGCCAAAATAACAATGACCATTCACGGTCAAATCATGCAAGCCACTTCCATCATGCTAATAATTCTTCCAATCATCAACCCAACTTTTCCAATTTTCATAATAATTCTCCCAACCATCTACCTAACTTTTCAAATTATCAACAAAACTTTCCAAACCAAGCTCCACAATCTTCCTTTCAGAATCCTCAACTAGAAAAGAGAATGACTGACTTTGAGAGAAACATGGAAAGATACATGAAAACCCAAGATTCTCTCATGCAAACTATACAGAGGTTAGAGGTTCAAATGAGCCAACTAGCCACTTCACAGAATGAGAGACAGAAGGGTACCCTGCCTAGTCAGCCAATAACCAATCCAAGGAATTCTCAACAAGCTCATTTGGCTGAGGATCAATCATTAAATCAATGTAATGTTGTTCATACATTGAGGTCAGGAAAGAAAGTTGATAATCAAGTGTCAACACCAATCAATCTCATTCAGCACAACCACAATCAAGCATCCACCTCATCTAATCCAAATCCTTCCAAATCTGACGATTCTGAAAAAGATAAGTCAACCAGTCAGGTGCACCAGCCTATAGTACCATTTCCTAATAGGCTGAAAAACAACAAGCAAAATCCACAAATGGACAAGATAATTGAGATATATAATCAAGTGAAGATAAATGTGCCACTTCTTGATGCCATCCAACAAGTCCCTTCCTATGCTAAGTTTCTTAAGGACATGTGCACCAAGAAGAGAAAGACTAATGTACCAAAAAAGGTATTCTTAGCTACTAACATTAGTGAGCTACTATCGGGTCCGATCCCTATTAAGTACAAGGATTCAAGTAGTCCCACCATTGCTTGCACAATAGGACAAGCCGAGATTAGTCGTGCACTTCTTGACTTGGGAGCAAGTATCAACTTGCTTCCATTCTCAGTTTATCAACAACTCAGGTTGGGCGATCTTAGTCCAACTCGAGTCACTATCCAACTGGCTGAACATTCAGTAAAAGTTCCAAAAGGGGAGATTAATGATGTCCTTATCCGGGTTGGGGAGTTTATTTACCCTGTCAATTTTATAGTTCTAGAGACACAACCTGTGTCCAACTCCAATCATAGGGCTCAAACTCCTGTTATCCTAGGGCGACCATTTCTTGCTACTGCCAATGCCATCATCAATTGTAGGAATGGGTCCATGAGGTTAACCTTTGGGGACATGACTAAAGAAGTCAATGTCTTCAATCTAGGAAAACAAACCCGCGATGTTGAGGACCAAACATTTGAAGTTAACCTAATTGAGAACTTAACAAGTGAACATAGGGAAGAATTGGAACTAGAAACTGAGTGTGACTTCGGGTTAGAGTCTGACGACTTTAATCTTGATCAGGTTGTAGATTCTAATGTTAATTGGGCCTCGAACCCTATTTCACCAATAATGGAGCCAACAAATTTGACTAGTCCTTCCAGTGAGCCTTCCTCTTTCTTAGAATGGAAATCCTTACCTGCGCATCTCAAGTACGTCTATCTAGGCGAACAAGAGACCTTTCCTGTCATCATTGCCTCCCATTTAAATGACAGGAAAGAAGAAGATCTTAAAGCAATTCTAAGAAAACATAGGGAAGCCATTGGTTGGACTATGACTGATATAAAGGGATTAAGTCCAACCATCGTTCAACATCGCATTCATCTCAATGAAGATGCCACACCTAAAAGAGACCCGCAACGTAGGTTAAACCATATAATGCAAGAGGCTGTTCATGCTGAAATTGTAAAACTCTTAGACAATGGGATAATTTATCCCATTTCTGATAGCCAATGGGTCAATCCTGTCCACGTGGTTCCAAAGAAATCCGGTTTCACCGTAGTGAAAAATGAGAACAAAGAGTTGGTTCAAACTCGACTTCCCACGAAGATCCGAGTTTGTATTGACTAAGGAAGCTTAATGCTGCAACTCGTAAGGACCATTTTCCACTTTCCTTCATTGATCAAATGCTTGAACGTTTGGCGGGCCACGAGTATTACTATTTCTTGGACGGTTACTTGAGGTATAATCAGATCCCTATTGCTCCTGAGGACAAAAAAAAAACTACGTTCACATGTCCATTTGGGACATTTGCTTATCGTCAAATTCCTTTCTGCTTATGCAATGCCCCAGCAACGTTTCAACATTGTATGTTGAGTCTCTTTTTTGATATGGTAGAACGGTTCTTAGAAATCCTCATGGATGATTTCTCCATCTACGGAGATTCGTTCACTCAATGTCTCCACCATTTAAAACTTTTCCTTCAACGTTGTGCTAAGAAAAATCTGACACTGAACGGGGAGAATGCTACTTCATGGTAAAATATGGAATTGTCTTGGGTCATGAAATCTCCAAGAAAGGAATCGAAGTGGATAGAACCAAAATTGAGGTTATTGCAAAGCTTCCCATGCCCAAATGCTTGAAGGATATTAGATCTTTCTTAGGACACGCTGGTTTTTACCGAAGATTTATCAAGGATTTTAGCAAAATTGCTAGGCCCTTGACTAATCTGTTAGCTAAGGACGTGTCCTTCACTTTCGATGCTGAATGTATGAATTCTTGGGAGATGCTTAAGAGAGAGCTTATTTCTGCACCAATCATATCTGCACCGGATTGGTCTAAGCCGTTCGAAATCATGTGCAATGCTTCCGATTTTGCCATAGGCGCTGTCCTAGGACAACGCATTGATAACAAGCAGCATGTGATTTACTACTCTACTAGGACTCTCAACGATGCTCAATTAAACTACACTACGACTAAGAAGGAATTCTTGGCAGTAGTTCTTGCCTTAGAGATATTTCGTCCCTACCTGCTAGGGTCCAAAACCACCATTTTCACCGATCATTCTACGCTTAGGTACCTCATGATGAAGAAGGATGCCAAGGCCCGACTCATTCGTTGGATCCTCCTTCTTCAAGAATTCAATCTTGAGATTCGAGATAAGAAAGGCGTAGAAAATGTCATTGCTGACCATCTCTCACGAATTCCTAATTTTCCATGCAACGAATTACCCATAAATAAGGATTTTCCTGATGAAAATCTCTTAGCTATCTCTAGGGAACCTTGGTATGCTGATATAGTGAATTACTTAGTCACAAATCAAACTCCGTCTCATTGGTCCAAAAAAGACATATACCGGTTCTTATCCCAAGTCCGGTATTTCTTTTGGGAGGAACCATATCTTTTTAAGTATTATTCTGACCAAATTATTAGGAGATGCATTCCCGATGAGGAGGTTAAGAGTGTTTTATCCTTTTGTCACAACCCTACATGCGATAGATACTTTGGTCCCCGCAAGACTGCTGAAAAAATACTACAAAGTGGGTTCTATTGGCCCACTTTCTTCAAAGATGCTTATGAATTTTGCAAGACGTGCCCTAGATGCCAGATGGTAGGAAGGATCTCAAAACGAAATATGATGCCTCTCAACCCAATTCTAGAAATAGAACTCTTTGATGTTTGGGGCATCGACTTTATGGGTCCATTTCCTAATTCATTTGGAAACCAATACATTTTGGTTGCTATGGACTATGTGTCCAAGTGGGTAGAAGCCATTCCTAGTAGAACTAATGATAACAAAGTTGTCATAAAGTTTTTGAAGGAGAACATTTTTTCACACTTCGGAACCCCTCGTGCTATCATCAGTGATAATGGCACTCACTTTTGCAATAGATCCTTTAAAACTCTTATGCGAAAGTATGCCATAACCCACAAGTTGTCCACACCTTATCATCCCCAAACCAGTAGGCAGGTTGAGATTTTCAATAGACAAGTCAAGCTTATATTGGAGAAAACTGTGAATCAAAACCGGAAAGATTGGTCCACCAAACTTGTAGATGCCCTATGGGCCTATAGGACCGCTTTCAAGACGATTCTAGGAATGTCTCCTTATAGGTTAGTCTATGGTAAAGCTTGTCACCTACCCGTTGAGTTAGAGCACCAGGCCTTATGGGCAATCAAGCAGTTGAATTTCGACTTGACTAAAGCCGGTGACCTTCGAAAATTACAAATTTTCGAATTAGAGGAGTTAAGAAATGAGGCCTATGAAAATGCTAGGATCACTAAAGATAGAGTTAAGATTTTTCATGATAAACACGTCATAAGAAAAACCTTTGTCCCTGGACAAAAAGTCTTACTCTATAATTTTAGGCTTCATCTTTTTTCAGGAAAATTAAAATCAAGATGGACTGGGCTATTCGTTGTAAAAACCATGTTTCCACACGGTGCAGTAGAGATCAGTGACCCCAAGAATGGAAATGACTTTAAGGTAAATGGTCAACGCCTTAAACATTTCTTGGAATCGGTGTTGGTAAACGAAACGGCTATGGGTCTTGTTGACCCAGTGTATCGGTAACTTTCCTCTTTTCCATTTTATTTAATGCATCTATACATTTCTTTCATACATTGGGGACAATACATGAGATAAGTGTGGGGGAGGGTTCTAACATGACTAATATAACTCTAAAAAAAATTGTTTAAAAAAATTGTATATATATATATATATAAAACTCTTTGAAAAGTAAGAACAATATTTTGATATATTTTTGTAAGAAATTAAGTCAATTTTAAGGAATAGGAAAATCATAATTAAGATTTCTTACAATTGGTCAAAATAAGATGACTTGTTTGATTTTTAGGGTTAGAAAGAAAATTTATGAAAGTAATTTAGTCTTGATATTTACCTTGATGAAATATGCACACTAAATACACTTACACACTTAGGGTTTAAAACAAAGACTCTTTTGCCTTATAAAAAAAGTATATATGTATAAAAAAATAAAAAATCAAATTATTGATTAGCTAGGTGCTTTGGCCTAAGCAAGCTTGGTATTTATGCAAAAGATAATTAGATAAGTTTGAAATATATATATATATATATATATATATATATATATATATATATATATATATATATATATATATATATATATATATATATATATATATATAAATCCTCTGATTAAGCTGAGTATTTGTGCCTCATGAAGCATAAATATTCACGCCTAAAAGGGGTACATTTTATAAATAAAAACCTTAGTTTCGTGGCCTTGTCTGCTCGAGTGTTTAAGTCCTTAGGGTGTTTTCTCACCTGGTACCCTAAAACTGTCCGGTTTGGGTGTCACTGACTAAAGGCTCGTTACATGAGCAGATTAGAAAGCCTAATGAAATTGAGGAATAAATTCTACTAAAAATAAATATAAATAAGGCATAGGAGTTAATGTTAAAGAACATTTAGTCAAACTTCACAGTCACGATGGTGCATACGACTCAGGGTAAATTAATAGATTAGATGAGAAGTACAATTTGACTCCTTACTTTGATAGATGACATGTTTTTGAATAGAGACTGAGTTTCGGAATGAAAATTTTGATGTTCATATAACTTATAGATTACTTAAAACCTTACAAATATACTTCAAATGTTTTCTCTTTTCAAAATGCTTTTCGAAAATATTAACATTTTTTATGAATTTTGTGGGTGCAATCCACTGAAAACCCTCACGAGACAAAACTCGTCCTCTAGGGGTAACCTAGAGGTTTAACGGCTTGTTGCACATGCTCAGTGCAATCGAGTGACCTGCGAAAGTGGTCTAATAATTGATTAGAATTAGTCTGATGTTTTGCTCGAGGGCGAGCAAAGATAATTGTGGGGTATGATCAGTCACATATATTGCATATACATTATCACATTACCATACTTTTTATCTAATAAATCCTATTAATAAGTCTTCTTCTTTTTTGTTAAATGTAGGCCCAATTGCTAAAAGAAAGGAAAGAGAAACAAGCCCAAAAGCCCATCAAATTCTGATTTAATTCAGAATAAATTCGAAATCAAGGAATCATGGCAAATCTTGGCATATCAGAGAGGTTGAAAATCGGTTAAAATGAATCCTCCCAAATCAAGCGGTTGAGGTCAACAATCAAAGGCTGTTTCGTCAAATTCTGAAGCTGAAACGAGAAAACTAGCAGAAGATATGGGAGAATCACCAAACCAGAAGCTACGCTCATTTGGGTGTGGCCACCTGGCCACACCAGGGCCGCGAAAACACGGCCCTAACCGCGTTTCTGCGACTTGTTGAAGGTTGTTAGGGGAGCATTTGCTCCCCCAATCTTCTCACAACTTCGCCCCTCTGGTTTTTTCCCTATAAATACCATGTTCAATAGAGAAGAAAGGAGCGAAGACCAGGATTAGAATTTTTGTTTATTCTTTAAGGATTTAGGCTCTTTGTTAGATAGTATAGAAATTGTAACTTTGTTTTGTAATTCATAGTTCAGATCAAATACCTGTGAGAGAGAGGAATTAAGTGCTTGTAACCTGAAGATTGAAGTGACATCAATACAAGGAACAAACTTTCTCTTCTTCCACTCCATTTCACGGTATGTCCTGCTTCATTTACTTGAATTGTTTTTCGTATTCTATGAGTAGCTAATTCCGTTTTCTGGGCTCACTATTGTACCTCTCTCCAATTCCTCTTCTTTTTTGATTTTCATGAAAAAGACCCAATGAATCATTTGCATGCCTAACTTAAAGCCTTTCTTCTTGAAAGTGTTCTTGAAGGTACATGAGGATGGGTTTGGATTTTAAACTCCTACTTCTTTTAAGAACGTCTCTTGAACTTATTTTTATCTCATACTTAAACTTCTTGATAAGTTAACATTCGATTCAAGATGGTTTCTTAAAGAAAAGAGTTAACTTTTCCAACCATCTTATATGCTTTACTTCAAACTTTCTAAAGTCAACCTTAAGTTTTGCCTATGATCAAGTTGAGACACTAAGGATTTCAATAGAAGAACAAATGGTTGAGTAGTGAGATAGTGAGCCCAAATTCTCTTCTTTATAAAAAAAATAACAAATCACTTTTCAAGCTTTATACAAAATTCACCTTTTCCAAATTTGCAATTTCTCTTTTAATCACTTCCCTTCTCTCCATTCTTCTTTTCAACTAAAAGAACTAGCACCATTCTTAGCTTTCTAAACAAATCACCGAAAAGCTTTCATCGCATTCCTCCTCGTGGACACGACCCGTTAGCCCAAAGCTACACGGTAATTCTCTTAACTCTTTGATTTGACAATCATTAACCAAATGGATCTTCAAAAATTCAGGTTTAACTGGTTTTATCTGGTGTTATCTTCTCTGATTTGCTCCAGTTTTTGGATATAATTGCTTCTATACCTCTGGATTTGAGTAAATATTCACTTATTTGCTTGAGCTTTTAAAACTCCAGATTTAATTAGATAAACTTGTTCATTTCTTCTCTTTCTCCATTAATTACTCTGTATACCATTAGACATTAAAATAAATTAAATAGCAGAGTTTTATTACAAAATAAATGTGAAAATATGATACATGTGACACTACATATGCAATGTACGTGTACAATCATCCACAATATGATTTCCTAGGAATTTAACCTCATCCACAAACATTACCTCAAAACTTGAACCAATAATTTTTTTAGGAGGTGTGTAACTGACAAAGCATCCTCAATCGATTCATCTGAATAGATGAGTTCCTCTTCAAAACGATTTTCAAACTTTGATTAATTTAAGGTTCTTGAATTATATTTTCAAAAGTTTGATCATTAGTTGGCTCATCGAAAGTGAAAATACTCAATCAAGTTTTTTTTCAAAGGGAACTCTAAACTTAAGATCCGTAACATATGTCCTCCTACTACAATGATCGCACTCATCCTTAAACAATTTATCAAGAAATAATGGCTTACCATCCATGCATGCATTCTCAGAATTGTGCTCCATTTTCTCAATTTGGTTTAAGGAAATCTTTTACTTTTCAATACCTGTCTTTTATCAAAATTTAAAAAATTTATCCTCATATTTCTCTTGAAGCAAAAGTTTCCCTAATCACTTTTTCAAAAAATTTGGATAGTTATCACGTATGCACACTTTATTCACATGTGTAACTTTTCAACAGGCATGTCAATATGATCATCGATTTGCGCATTTGATTTTAAAGTTTTGAATTTGTTCGCTTCATGAAAACGAATGTGCTCTAGAATTGAAGATTTTAGTTCAGGAACAGATTGAGTGCTCTTGATGGAATGAGTAGACATTTTGATGTGCTCTTGAATTGACATGCATTGAGTCGATTTTGGATCGAACAGGTTGATTAGAAAATGAATCATTCTCCTTCCCAGTAGCTAACTCAAATTGTGGGGGTGATGGATCCATAGGAGATCAGTGAATTGAGAAATAATATGTGATTGATTTTATGAAGAATCAGAATAATTTCACCACTCCAATTCAAAATTTAATGGATAGGGTTCGCTCGTGGATCCTTGAAATTTGTGGAGTTGATTTGAACCTAGTTCTAATGAATACCCTATCGAAGGATACTGTTCCGAAGGATGATATGAGTTATGACAGTGATGATACCAAATAGGAGGGTAAGACATAAAAGATGAGACAGTGGGTTGGATGTAATTATGAAAGCTCAGAAGGGAGGTTGGTTAATCAAAAGAAGGGTCTGGCCTATAGAATGGATCGTAACCAAATGAATGTGAATAGGCCATGAGGAAAGAGAATATTTTTTTATGATTTTTTTTTGGTGGTGAACTGTTTTTGGTTAACCTATATGTAACTAGGTCTATCGACCAAACTTGCATGCAAATCAATAAAAAATAATATCACCAATCAAAAGGAAAAAAATCAACCAAGCTTATTCTAAGGTAGACTTACACCTAGATGACTCCTAACTGTAAACTGACCACGGAAGGTCTATTACAGCTATTTAACCACAAGCTAATTGGCCAGGTAGATGGTAAGATCAATGGGAGGTATCCGCGCGTGAGCAACTGGCCTTATTAAGCCAAATCACTCACCTTCGAGATTTCTCCTCTCAATCCCTACCTTGTGATCGATTTTACAGGAGTCAAACTCTAACAACTTCCCCTTAGGTCAGCCTCCTAGTGAGTCTGAGTTATCTTAGGGCAACGTCTATTCAAATTTTAAATAAGCTTAGGTTATAAGTGCAATGGAGATGGTTTGTAGGCCAAAGGAGGGTAATGACTTTCCCATCTTATCTTGTTTTTAGTTTTTGCCCTTAATTCGATTTCATGCAAAAGTGTGCAAGTAAATAGATAAGAAGCACTGAAAGCAAATTTTAAATTACCCCTAAAGTGTTTCCTAGTCTAGATGTAATACAGACTTACCTTGGCTCCAGCACTCTTCAACAGTAATTTAAAATAAATAGAATTAGATGAATGCCTAGATGTAAGTCTAACTATTTAAAACAAATTTCAAACACGAGTTACTATTGAATTAAAAATAGTGTGCAGAACAAGTTACCAGGAAAATCTAATAACTGCAAAAGCTAGTGTAGGACAATTAAATCACTTTGCAAAGAAGCAGGGTGAGAAACTCACCAGTACAGCCGCGGAAACGCGACTTTTGTCGCGTTTGCACTGCTTGTTTGTTGATTCTGGTGCTCTGCCTTCTTAGCAGAGTTGCAAAGCTCCTCTTGATGTTGTGCAATTGTCAAGTTCCTGCAATCTGCTACTGCACACAAAAATAGAGAAGAAAAATTAATCACTTAGTAAATAAAAGAAATATGGTTCCTTCTCTGGCAACGACGTTAAAATTTGATTGTCGATAAACAAAGAGTTTATAAAGATGTTATCTGCGTTGGCCGAAAGGCCCATCACTCTAATTTTGATGATTAACTCATGTAGTTATAGTACTAATGATCTTGTGTTTATATAGTTTCAGATTTACTAACGAGATCTTAGTAAGTGCTTAGCTTCAACAAAGGAGTTTTGGAGCAAACACATGTAGATTCAAGAGCTCGCGCGTTAAGATCACATCTAACACTCGATTGGAGTCAAGCTCTTTGGATCGTGTTTGGATCGAGTCGGCATGGAGAAAGAGTTCTACAAGAAAACTTCGGTTTGTATTAAGTTCAGTTTGTTAAAGGGTAGAATATATTTTTGAAGCTCAAAAATATACACACACAAAAATACACGTTTTTCAAAAATATTGTTTTGATTTTCAAATTTTTTAAAATACTTTTTATCAAGTTTAGAACTTATATCTGGTAGCTATGTATGTTTCCTATCTTCCAAATCCAAACAAAAATATTTTAAAATTTTATATATCTACAAAAAGAGTTTTCAATATCTGTTTTGGCCTAGGTCGGTCAACCAGGCGGTCGACTGTGCCTATTACAGGCCAGAACAATTGACCGCACGGTCGACCGGAGTTCTGGCAATTGGGGGTGTGCACGTTGTGCACGTTCCTAGTCGACCGGGCAGTCGACCGGTGACTTGTCTCTAAAACTGCATATTCATACTACATCTTCACATTTATTTAATATTAAATTCTGCTAATAACACCTCTCTTGCATGTTTCTAGGTCCATAGTGTACAATAAAGAAGAGGACTCTAAATCACCATTTAATGGGTGATTAAAGGCCTATAATATAGCCATTGACTTTCGAGAGCTGATTCGTCAAAACTAGGGGCCCAAAACCAAAAACTGGGACATCCAGCTAATAGGGGACAGACGCAACAGCGCGCGGCTCTAGAAGAGCGGCGGAAACGCAGCTATGGCCGCGTTTTTCACGACCGTACCGGCGCGACCGTGCCCGCACTTTGGGCCAGGGTTTGCCCCCTGGCCCCCCTTTTCCCTGGTGCCTATAAATACCCTTGGGGTTTTTCAGAGAGGAGATATACAGAGAGTAGTGTAGTTTTAGGGTAGTTCTCTTCTTCATGTTGTAGTTTAGGATAGTTTAGGTTAGTTCTTCTTCTTCTTCCTCTTTGTATTTTTCATTTCTTTTAGATCTTGTAATAGGAGAGAAAGTGGTACATGGTTGGAAAGCAAGAGTGCTTGTAATAGAAGGTGACAAGCTATGAAAGGTTCTCTCTCTTTACCTATCTTTGTTTTCTTCTCTCTAACTCTTTTACGTTTAGCTAATCTTTTCTCTCATGGCAACTAACTACTAACCACTAACTAGTCTAACTTCTTATTTGATAATCCACATGAATCTAATAGCCTCTACTTGGCCTTTCTCCTGCAAGAGCCATTGATGGCTCATGATGATAGATTATAACACTCTAACATCCTAACTCTCTAACAAGCTAACATTACTTTACTCCATGCTTACTCTTGTTTAGTTTTGATGGTTTAAGTGTAGCTTGCTCTTATTTTGTTGAGTTTGGATGTGATGAGTTAACATATAGGTCATACTTTGAAAAGCTCTTGAACTAAGGACTAGTGATGGCCAATGATACATGTGAGGCAACTATCACTAAGAGGTTAGCATGTTGGTGGAGTCATTAGTAGTTAGTAGCCATGGGTTTTCTTTCTTTCACTTTGTTTTAGAAATATATCAAAAATCACAAATATCTTCTTTTCTATGTTTCCCACTTCTTCTTGTTTCACCGTACTTCTCTTTTTCATTCTTTGTTTTCCTTTCTTTTCATTCTTTCAAAACATTGAAGAACTTTTAACACACACGTGAATCAACCGGTAAAGGTTCTATCGCCTCCAGTCCTTGTGGATTCGACTCGTTTTAGCCTCTATGCTATAACGGAAGTATCGAGGAAGCCAAAGCACACACACTTTAAATATCAATTTCAAAACATCCATTTTTTATGCGCGGTTTTCCCCGATCAAATTTTAGCGCCGTTGCCGGGGATGGGAACGGTTTGATTTCACGTTTTTGTTAACTTTTCTTCTTTGTTTTTGGTGTGCAGGTTAAAGTTTTAACATTGCAGAAGTCCATACTTGCTTTTGTGTAGTTGGGTAAATTCTTATATATTCTTATACTCTACTGCTAATTTTTGTTTATATTACCTGTGCACTATAAATAATTTTAAGAACTAAAATACGAAAATTGGATGCTTTAAAACGGTTTAGACATTTGCATCTAGGCACGTGTAAATTTTCATTCCAATATACTGTATTTTGTTCCTGTGTTGTTGTGATCTTGACGGAGGTGTACATATTGCATTGCATATAGTTAGGACAAACACTTCAGTGATTTACTTATTTTTTTGTGTTCATCCTTATCTATATTGTACACTTGCACGAATTGAACTTAAGAGCAAAACTCAATACAACATAAGGTGGGGAAGTCATTACCCTCCCTTAACCCAAAAATCACCTCCCACTCATACAACCTAAGCCTAAATAAAAATTGCTAGACGTTGGCCCCTAGGGACATCTCGGACTCATTTAGGAAATTGACCTAAAGAGGAAGTTGTTAGAAGTTGACTCTTGTCAAATTGGTGTCTAAGGTTGGAGATTGAGAGGCGAAACCTCGAAGAACAGTGATTTGGTATAATTAGGCCCGTTGCTCCAGCACGGATACCTCCTACTGATCTTGCCCTACCTGGCCAATTAACTCATGGTCAGATTCCGACAATATACCCCCGTGGACAGTCTAACCAGTTACGAGTCGTCTAGGTCTGAGTCAACCCTAACATAGGCATGTTTTTTTTTCTTTTTCTTTGTTTGTTTGTTTGTTTGTTTTTTTTCTTTTTTTTTTTTAAATTGTGATATGGATTTTAACAACAACAATTTTTTCAATCATAATATGAATGCATATTTCACCCCGACCTCATTTGACTCGGGTAACTCCGACCTGGCTATGTACAACATGACCAACAATATATGCCGAGTTGGAATTATCCGACTCAATATGACTCATATCCCCATTTTATGACCATAATTTTCAAAATAATTTCAACTCTTCACTGAGTCAATGGGGATTCAGCTCCCCCGAGTCAAATTTTTAACCATCTGTCCATAATTTTTCACAATATTCATTCTCCGATTCTGCTTCATATCCTCCTTTTCTTGTTCCACCAACTGAGGAAAAATCCAATTTGGAAAGGAGTATGGAACCCATGCTTGAGTCCCAACAACAAATTCAAAATTTGCTCAATTCACAATCCTTCCAAATCAAACTCCATATACTTTTTTTCTAGAACATCCAATTGAAGAAGAATATGAGCTAGAAAAGCGTTTGGAAGTCTTTTGTGAAAAAGTACAACGATTTCAAAATATATTGGACTCATCATCTCAACCAAATTTTCAAGAGTCCTACTCATCTTTTCTAGTCTCACCGATTCCAAATGAACAACTATCAATACGGGACTTGAGTATGGAACCCTTGCGTGAGTCCGAGCAGCAATCACAAAATCCGATGGACTCACAATTTCACCATAATTTTAAAAAATCAACTTCTATACTCACCTTTTCAAGAAGAACCAATTGCAAAGAGTATGAAAGATATGATTCTGACTCAAAATTCTGTTACTCGACCTAACAGTAGGTTAGACTCGATAATGAGCAATTTGATCAATGAGAGCGAGAAAAGTCTTTCTTGTCAACCTTTGACCAATCCTTGTATCCCTAACTCTACCGATTGGACCCAAGAATCATGCTATTTTAGAAATCAAGATTTAATTTCAGCAAACCCATTGAAATTTGACCAAACTCTAAGGTTTGAAAATCACATTGACATTTTGACAAGTTATCCTTTTCCCGAAATGAACTTGAGCTTGAAAGTGATTCTGAATCTCAAGTTGGTAATTCCACTTCACTTTTTCAATAATGACTCTGGTATCTTTACCAGATTTTTTTTTCTCTATTCCGGAGTCAACATTAAATCCTGTACCAGTACACCATAAAATTAAATCACCAATATCTTATGATCACACTTCATTGCTGGAGAAAGTGTGTGAACATCAATTCTTTGGCTTGGACCCCATTTTTGAACCAATTTCGACTCCCTTTTTGAATCTCGACTTGATTTGAGTCAAATTCCCGAGTTGGTATCGATTTTTATTTCCATTTGAGTCCAAATCAATCATCTCCCAAACTCACACTTCATTGTTGGACAAGAATGTTGAAGAAAATGACTTAGTAATTATTTTTGAAAATTGAAAATTAGATGGGGATAAGTTTTTAAATAAGACCATTTAGTAAATCATTCTTTTACTGGGTCGCATTAGAGAGGTCACTGGTGGGTTCCTTCAAGATCCACATTATCTTGATTGGGTAGCAATGCTTGGCCCAATCAGACCACCACCGGAGCCACCACCATGAGGTAATTTTTCTTCCCTTCCCATTTGTTTCAGTATATACACATTCACGATGCATTGAGGACAATACATGGGATAAGTATGGGGGAGGGTTTACTAACATTGGTTGTTTTACATTTTCTTTCTTTTACACTTCTTTTTAGAAACTTTTTAAAATTTTCTTTTGTATAAAAACTTTTATCTTTTCTTTTTACAAAACTTTTTGACATAAGAAAATTTTATTTTTAAGAAAATTAAGATTATCTTAGGAATCAGAAAGACCTAAAATTATGAAATTTTAAACCGAGTCAATTTTAATAGATCTTTTTTAAATTTTAGGATAAGAAAGTAAGATTGGAAAGGCAATTTGATCTTGAATTTTTTGCCTTAGATTTATGCACTTCACACTTACACAATTTTTGGGATTGAAACAAAAACAGAAAATGTCATAAAAAATATATATTAAAAAATGATGATAATAAAAATCACTTATTGAAGTTGGATAATTATGCCTCAGGAAGCATGATTATTCACACCTAAAACGGTGGACAAAAATAAAATAATCCCCTTTAGTTTTGTGGCCTTATTTACTCGAGTCCTTAAGTCCGAAGGATGTTTTCTCATCTAGTACCCTAAGATCATCTGGTTTGGGAGTCACCGGCTAAAGGCTCACTACCCAGGTAAATAAGAAAGCCTAAGAAAACTAAGCGAAGAAAAAAAGAGAAAAAATATAAAAAATAAATATACACAAATCAATGACATGAAGTTTGAGTCAATATCCCAAAAATCTTCACAATTCACAAAGTGCATATTTTTCTAAGAGTTTTATGAAAGATCAAAGAATTAATTCAATTTTAAATTCTTACATTTAATTTATAACAAGATTTTGCATTTCGAGTTAGTTTAAGGAAGAACAATTCTTGGTTAACCTCTGACCTTGGATCACTTATAGTTTCGCAAAAATACTTCAACACTTTTCTCTATTTCAAATGCGTTTTCAAAATACTAACATTTGATTTCTTTCTTTATGGATTTTGTAGGTGTAATCCGCTGAAAACCCTCAGGAGGCAAAACTCCTCCTCTAGGGGAAACCTAGAGGTTTAACGGCTTGTTGCACATGCTCAGTGCAATCGCGTCACTTACGAAAGTGGTGTAATAATTCCTTTAGTTTTTCTTTTGCTCGGGACAAGCAAAAGATAAGTGTGGGAGGTGTGATTAGTCTCTAAAACTGCATATTTCATACCACATCTTCACATTTATTAATATTAAATTCTGCTAATAATACCTCTCTTGCATGTTTCTAGGTTCATGGTGTGCAATGAAGAAAAAGACCCTAAATCACCATTTAGTGGGTGATTAAAGGTATATAATATAGCCATTGACTTCGGAGAGCTGATTCGTCAAAAGCAGAGGCCCAAAACCAAAAATCGGGACATCCAGCTGACAAGGGTCAAACGCGATAGCGCGCAGCAGAAAGCGCCATGCGCGCGGCTCTAGAAGAGCCGCGAAAACGCGGCTATTGGTCACGTCTCTACGGCCGTACGAGCGTGACCGCGCCCGTACTTTGAGCCAGGGTTTGCCCCATGACCCCCCTTTCCCTTGGTGCCTATAAATACCCCTTGGGATTTTTCAGAGAGAAGATATACATAGAGTAGTGTAGTTTTAGGGTATTCTCTTCTTCTGTTGTAGTTTAGGGTAGTATAGGTTAGTTATTCTTCTTCTTCTTTGTATTTTTTATTTCATTTAGATCTTGTAATAGGAGAGAGAGTGGTACATGGTTGGAAAGAAAAAGTGCTTGTAATAGAAGGTGATAAGTTATGAAAGGTTCTCTCTTTACCTATCTTTGTTTTCTTCTCTCTAACCTTTTACATGTTTAGCTAATCTTTTCTCTCATGGTAACTAAACTACTAACCACTAACTAGTCTAACTTCTTACTTGATAATCCACATGAATCTAATAGCCTCTACTTGGCCTTGCTCTTGCAAGAGCCATTGATGGCTCATGATGATGGATCTAAGTCTCTAACATCCTAACTCTCTAACAAGCTAACATTACTTTACTCCATGCTTACTCTTGTTTAGTTTTGATGGTTTAAGTGTAGTTTGCTCTTATTTTGTTGAGTTGGATGTGACAAGTTAACATATGGGTCATACTTTGAAAAGCTCTTAAACTAAGGATTAGTGATGGCTAATGATACATGTGAGGCAACGATCACTAAGAGGTTAGCTTGTTGGCGGAGTCATTAGTAGTTAGTAGTCATGGGTTTTCTTTCTTTTTCACTTTGTTTTAGAAATATATCAAAAATCACAAATATCTTCTTTTCTATGTTCCCTCTTCTTCGTGTTTCACCGTACTTCTCTTTTTCATTCTT